>JASFAX010003032.1:0-43851 GCA_030737875.1 Allium sativum
AAACGGTAAGTCCGTTTGGCTATTGTGACCACTCAACGGAAAGGTAAACCATCAAACGAATCAAATGGAAGTGGTTTCAGGTCAAAATTCCTTTCCAATCAAAAGTTATGGCCAAAACAGTACCAACTAGGGGCAAAATGGTCATTTAAAAATTGACAAAAAATCATGAACATGGGAAATGACTCTAATAGATGTTTCCCAGAGTTACATGACCATACAACTTCATACGGGAAAGAAATAAATATTCTACGATCCCCCGATACGTAGGATACGGGTCATTACACTCTTCCCCCCTTAAGAAATTTCGCCCCCGAAATTCCCTAATCAAAACACACACAAAGGTTCCCGCATGCCTATCAACCATAAAACAACCACCAAACATGCAAACAAGCAAAATAAGTCTATCCTAGCATGCGGAAAACTAAATTACAAAGTAAATCTTACCAGGCAAAGAGTTCTGGATATGCCTTCCTAATGCTCTCCTCTGTCTCCCAAGTACAATCATTCTCGTCCTCGCCCCACTGAACCTTGACTAGCTTCACCGCCTTCCTTCGAAGTTGTTTTGTATCGTGCCCCACAATACGAATCGGCTTGCGGTTCCCAACCGCCTCGGGTTCTACTTCGAAGTCCTCTAACTGATCAGGTGAAATAGTCATATCTGAGTCGTGAACGAACTTCCTTAGTTGGGAAACATGAAACACATTGTGAACTCCCGCCATTTTCTCTGGTAAGCCAATTCTATATGCCAAATTCCCGACTAGTTCAAGAACAGGGAATGGGCCAACAAATCTTGGTGCCAACTTGCCTCTCCTGCCAAATCGTATCACGCTCTTCAACGGGGAGATCTTGACAAACACCAAGTCACCAACGGAGAATTTCAAGTCTCTTCTCCTCTTATCAGCATAACTCTTCTGCCTATCTTGGGCAGCTTTCATTCGTTGCTGAATGATCTTGATCTTATCGGAAGTTTCTCTCACCACATCTGGTCCAAGCACAAACTTCTCGCCAGTCTCTATCCAACATGATGGTGAATTGCACGGTCTTCCGTACAAAGCTTCATATGGAGCCATACCGATACTGGATTGGTAGCTATTATTATATGCAAACTCTACTAGATGCAAATGGTCACCCCATGATCCACCAAAATCCAATACACAAGCTCTCAAGAGATCTTCCAATATACGATTCACCCTCTCCGTCTGACCATCGGTCTGAGGATGATATGCGGTACTGAGATGTAATCTTGACCCTAGAGCCTCTTGTAAGCTTTTCCAAAACCCACTAGTGAACAACGGGTCTCGGTCACTCACAATGCTTTTGGGTACTCCGTGAAATCTCACTACCCACTTCATATACAATTCTGCCAACTTGGCTGCCGTTCGGGTCGATTTGACTGGTATAAATCTTGCGCTCTTAGTCAATCGATCCACAATTACCCAAATGCTATCATATCCCGATCTAGTCCTTGGTAGACCATTGATGAAATCCATCGAGACTTGCTCCCATTTCCATTCGGGAATTTCTAATGGTTGCAACAAACCACTAGGCTTTTTTTACTCGGCTTTAACTAGCTGGCAATTCATGCATTTGGATATAAACTTCCCAACGTCTCTTTTCATCCCTTCCCAGTAGTAAGTCTGTCTCATGTCTCGATACATCTTGTTACCACCGGGATGTATAGTCAGTTTTGAGTGATGACATTCTCTAAGCACTTCATCTCTCAAACCATTCACGTTGGGCACAACCAGTCTTCCATTCCTTCTAAGCCATCCATCTCGATCAAGCCCATACACATTCATCTCCTCACCGTCGATGTTCATCTCTAACTTGGAGATGATTTCCAATAGGTTAGGATCGTCCCTCTGGCTAGAACCAATCCGCTCTATCAAAGTGGGTCTGATCGTCAAACTAGCTAGCATGACTGGATCCAATTCGCACTTTGGTTTGAAATCAAACCCCGCGATATACTCCAGTTGCTTCCACTCAAGAAACATTGCCCATAAACTGGCATGTCTCCTACTCAAGGCCTCGGCTACCGCATTTCCTTTCCCAGGTGTGTATGCGATATCAAAATCATACGAAGCCAAGAACTCTAACCATATTTGCTGACGGAGATTCAGATCTTTCTGAGAGAAGAGATATTTTAACGATTTATGATCGGTAAACAACTCAAATCTTTCTCCCAAGAGATAGTGTCTCCACATCTTTAGCGCAAACACAATCGCTGCTAATTCCAAATCATGGGTAGGATACTTCTTCTCATGCGGCTTTAGCTGTCGACTAGCATAAGCTACAACCCTACCTCCTTGCATCAATACTGCACCCAGTCCGGTACCACAAGCATCCGTGTATACCGTCATCTCTTCATTCCCTTTAGGAATGACTAATACTGGCGCACGCGTCAACCTCTCTTTTTGACTCTTGAAGGCATCCTCACACACTCCGTTCCAGACGAAGGACTGATTCTTCTTAGTCAACTGAGTCAACGGTGCTGCAATCTTGGAGAAGTCATGGATAAACTTACGATAATATCCAGCTAATCCCAAGAAACTTCTTACATCCGTTACATTCTTGGGTGTAGGCCAATCCTGTACCATAGCCACCTTCGCAGGGTCCACGGCAATACCATTCTCTGAAACAACATGACCCAAGAATCTTACTTCCCTTCTCCAAAAATGACACTTAGAGAATTTCGCTTTCAATTGGTGTTTCCTCAACACCTCCATCAGTATCCTCAAGTGTCCCTTGTGTTCCTCCTCTGTCCTTGAGTAAACAAGGATGTCATCCACGAACACAAGAACAAACTTATTCAACTGATCTCTGAATACTCGATTCATAAAATCCACAAAATAGGCTGGTGCATTGGTCAACCCAAACGGCATGACCAACCACTCAAAAAATCCAGACGGCGTCCTAAATGCCGTTTTCGGAACACTCTCATCTGCTACTCGAAGCTGATGAAATCCTGTCGCGAGGTCCAACTGGGAGAACACTCTTGCTCCTTCCAGTTGATCAAACAAATCATCTATCCGCGGTAGAGGATACTTATTCTTCCTCGTTACCTTATTCAACTCGCGATAGTCCACACACAAACGAAGGGAACCATCTGCCTTAGTGGCAAACACAACTGGTGCTCCCCACTCGAGAGACACTCCTTCTAATAAATCCCTTCTTCAAAAGATTGCTGACTTGCACCCCGAGCTCTCGCTGCTCCCTTGGTGCCATACGACGAAGTGGCATCACTATAGGTCTGGCATCTTTCACTAAATCAATACGGAACTCAATCTCTCGGTGTGGTGGAAGCCCGGTCACCTCCTCGAAGACGTCCGGATACTGGCCAACCACGGGCACATCTGACAACTCATCCTGCGGGATGTCGAGGGAATTTACAAAACTAGCCATAACCCCATCACTAGGTAGGCTACCAAACACTACCCTCCGCCCATCGTCCGCCCTCACTGTCACCAAAAAGCCCTCACAGTCTACCACCACCCCGTATCTTTGGAGCCAATCGACTCCCAATATAATGCCATCCCCGGTAAAGCCCAAAACAAAGCAATCACATACAAACATACATCCATGACTCGATAAGACCAAATTCCTGCAAATCATACTAAGGCTAGTCGAACCACCAATCGGGTTCGTCACAATCAATGGTCTATCGACTATCTCGGGTTCCAGTCCCAACCTATCTACCAGGTCACTAGATATGAAGGAACGGGAAGCCCCAGTATCAAACAAAACTCGAACTGGTATATCATAAATAGAAAGCATACCTTGAATAATAACATTCTTTCCTTTCTCCGCCGCAGTTGGGGCATTCGACGAAGAAGGAACAACATCAATAGCATATGCTTTCACAATCTGCTTCTCCTTAAGAGGTTACGGACACTTATCCTTCTGATGTCCCACTTGACCATAGTTGTAGCACTTCCTTTCCGCTGCTTGGCCCGACATTCCTTAGCATAGTGGCCTTTCTTTCCACAGCTGAAGCACTCAACATCTTTCTTGCTCTTTTTCTGGCCACCTTTTGATTGGTCCTGCTTCCTCTTATTCTGAGAGTTATTCTTGCCTCCACCGCCTGCTTGCGGTTTTGGCCCTTCTGCAGATGCAGCCTCAGTCTTTGACTTGGGGTAAAGACTTTCTGATCTCAAAGCTTTCCCCACGATCGATTCAAAAGTCTCATCGATGTGGTTGATAAGCCTTTCCCCCAAGTACCCATCCAAGCCAGTAATAAACTTATCATTCTTCTTTTCAGGAGTGTCGATAAGAGACAGTCCATACTTTGACAAAGTGTCGAACTCAGCAATATAATCAGAAACTGCCCTTCCATTATGCTTGAGTTCCAAGAACCTCTTAAATAACACTGACTTCTGGGCAGCTGGAATAAACTTCTCGCTAAAGCGAGCCTTGAACTGATCCCAAGTAACCTGATCTTCTGGAGTAGCTGTTCTAATGGCATTCCACCAATTCATCGCTCGCCCTTGCAGCTGACGAGACGCTAGCCTTCTCTTCATCGCATCCTCAAGACCCAAGTCATCGAAGATACGGTCACAGCTATCCATCCAGTCTTGAACATCTGTGGCCGACTCCGTTCCGTGGAACGGCTTCCCACTAAGGTTAGTGTAATCTTTGCACAACTTGGCGAAATCGACCCTAGGCGCCTACACTACTGGGCCAACACCAACTCCGAGATTGGGAATTACCCCTTGCACTTCTCTAAGCATATCTCTCATGAGGTTAGTAAACATTGCCCTCATGTCAGCGGAATTCCCTTGGTTTGTCCCTCTACCAGCACCCCTCGTGTCTCGGCTCATCGTCAATCTGAAAAAGGGAAACGATTAACGACCCCATAGTGGTGCTAGTGCAGTGCGACTTCATTCTTATACTACTAATAGTATATATATACATAGCTTTTGAAAACCAAAGTGATCACAAATACGCGCTCTCATATACGTACTAACTCTCCCTAGTGTCTTTCCCTAGGTTAACTACGCAACCTAGAGCTCTGATACCAAGTGTGACGGCCCGCCCCGCACCAACCGACATTTACCCCAAAAGTGCGCTGTACACATGTCCAGTTAGCACGGAACGGGTCGTGAGAAGGAAAGGGAAGAAGGAAATGAACTAATCAAGAACCTGTAGAATGTCTCACAGCGCATAGAATAAAATATAATAATAACATACTTGACATAAAACAGGAGAGACAGTGCATAAGCTGAAAATCAGAACTAAACATCATAGGAGCGGAAATTCAGAATACAGCTTATTACAACTTTCAAACTGTCTCAAAGAAAAAGTAAGATAAATGAGGTACACTACTAATGCCCAAGTAGCGACCACCAACGACACAGGGAGAATGTGTGTATATATATATATATATCATACGTGGAAGCCTCCTGCCCGCCTCCGAATCAGCTACTCGCGCATCACCAGCTAACCTGTCTCTAGTCTGCTTGTGTGAGCACCCAGAGTAATAAGAGGAGACATAAAACTCTGGGTCAGACATAAAGCCTGGTATGAGCGATAAACATCTAAAGTGAACAATAACAGGTAGACTAAAACATACCTGAACCTGGGTCTGCAACAAAAGAGTTAGCACTACATACTGTACAACACTCTAAGGTACCATATCAAGCAGTGTAAAGATACGAAGGTGGGGGAGGTGTGCATGTCATAATGATAGCAAACAATCAAGCATAGCTTCTATCCTCACATCTCTCACTCAGTGCATAAAGCATACGATATTCACCACTTCGATCACCCAACATACCTTGCTACAATCACTCTGCCCCATGAAGTCATAATTGGCTTCACTGCACTGATAACGTAGCCACAAATCCTTCGCTATGTCCACTTTGCCCCATGGAGTCACAAGAACCCCACTGCACTGGCTCATAGCCTTACTAATCCTTACTATGTCCACTCTGCCCCATGGAGTCGCAATGACCCCACTGCACTGGCTCATAGTCCTACTACACATCACCTTGCCCCTCAGGTCGTAATGACCCTACTGCACTGATAACGTAGTCTTGCTACCATCACCTTGCCCCTCAGGTCATAATGACCCTACTGCACTGATAAGTAGCCCATCATTCATTTTTGGTGGTGAATCGAAGTTATGAACGTCGACAACTCCTTAGCACACGTCCCGCAGCAAAGTCCAACCAAGAAGTGAACTCATTGGTTCCCAACTGGTTTCGGGATCCTGAGCTCTAACTTCCATTTGGACTACCTTTGCATCTCGGGTTATTGGTCATCACCATCGAATCGGATCGTAGCCTTCAGATTCTTCATCGGATCGGATCGGCCTTGGTCATTCGGGTCGGGTCGCGCCTCCTACTTCGGATCGGGTCGTGGTCCTCCAGCTCATGGCTCCTCCTCCTGGTTCGGATCGGCGTCACCACTTTGGGTCGGATCGGGTTGCTTCATCCGGGTCGGGTCGCGCCTTCTGATCGGGTCGGTTCGTCGCGCCCTAGTACCCATCGACTCGTGAGCTCTTCCTCCTGGTTCGGATCGTGAATACTCGTTGGTTCGGGTCGTGCTTCTACTACCGGATTGTGCCACTTAGCTAAGTCGTGACTTGATCCCTCAAACGGATCGTGACGCCCACGCTGGAACGGGTCAGGTCGCGCTCCCCTCCACCGATCCGATCCGGATTCTGGGTCATTTCCTGCATGCTTTCCTGCGACTGTTTCCACGCCATTCGACAGCGTTTTCGACCAATCTAACACTTCTAAACAATCACAAAGCATACCATACAGTCATAGCAACATATAGTATCGATCCCAAACATCAAAACATAAATCATAGCATGTAAATTGGATCAAACATACCCAAAATCCCATATTTTCCCCTTAAGCATTTTTAGGTGAAACTAATGATATGATTAGCAAAACTTAACCAAATTAATCCAAATTCATATCAGAGGTCTAAAACATCATTCCGAATTTTATAAACATTTTTCCAGAAATTTATCATGCTTAAATTCGCTAATTAACACTAATCACCCCTAATTAGCCATAATTAGTGCAAAACTATGCAAATCACTCACTTTAGCCACAAAATAAACTAAGATCTGAAATAATTCTCTGATTTGATGTGAATCTCAATGCCAAACAGCAGCTCCTATGTTGCTTTGGTGAAGATCTTCCTTGATTAGGGGTTGCTAATCCAAATCCTTGACCAAAAGATGATTTGGGGGTGATTTAGAGGTTGGAGGCCATTTTTAGGGTTCCTTGGTGATAAGTGGAGGCTAGAAAACTGAAATGGAATGATTCTCCATCTCATTTCAGCCCTCCCATAACGCTAATCCCGAAATGGGTTATGGGCCTACTCACTAATCACCCGATTTGGCCCGGTTAAGCAGTTTTTCACCCTCCAAACTTTGTTTCAGTCATATCTCCCAAACGGTAAGTCCGTTTGGCTATTGTGACCACTCAAAGGAAAGGTAAACCATCAAACGAATCAAATGGAAGTGGTTTCAGGTCAAAATTCCTTTCCAATCAAAAGTTATGGTCAAAACAGTACCAACTAGGGGCAAAATGGTCATTTAAAAATTGACAAAAAATCATGAACATGGGAAATGACTCTAATAGATGTTCCCAGAGTTACATGACCATACAACTTCATACGGGAAAGAAATAAATATTCTACGATCCCCCGATACGTAGGATATGGGTCATTACAATATCTCTTATAGATCTTCCTTTCAAAAGATAAACATCTTTCATTTTAAATGTTGATCATCTTCATTATGCAAAGACTCCTTCATTCTTAATTCTTAAACCGCCTGTATATCTCTCTAATAAGTTCTTACTCAATCATAAATATCCTTAAATGTCCCATCAAATGTCACATCAAAGGTCACATCAAATATCACATCAAAGGTCTCATTAAAGGTCATATCAAAGGTCACATCAAAAGTCACATCAATCATTTATTATTATTATTATATGTCAAATCAAATGTCATGTCAAAGGTCACGTCAAAAGTCACATCAAATGTCAAATCCAAATTTAAGAGGATTTGGAGTAATTTACCATAAAACATCTATTACAGCGTTTCGGTTACGCTATCTAAATTTCTGGGCAGTTTGGAATAGTTTTTGGACTCAAAACAGATATTATAGCATTTCTATGTTGCTATGAAAAGTTCTGCTAATCCAAAAGTACTTCATAGTCCACACAGTTAAAGACAGCGTTTCCAGAAATGCTATGACAAGTTTTGGATGGCTTATAATGATTTTAGACTAAAAACAACTTACAACAGCGTTTCTGGGACGCTATGAAAAGTTTTGGGTGGTTTTTGAGCTTAAAACAGCTATTACAGCGTTTCAGACTCGCCATAAAAAGTTTTGTTTAATTTATGATGGTTTTAGATTCAAATCAGCTACTACAGCGCTTCTAGGTGCTATAAAAGCTTCTACTTGGTTCCGTGCTTCATAAATAGAAAAGATAGCGTTTCAGAGTGCTATAAAAAGTGTCAAAACTAGATTTTTAGCCTGTTTTTGGGCCAAATGTTTAATGTTGTTTCTTTATGATAAAAATAGCTTTTGACTCCATATTTTCTATAGTATAAAGCTCTCTTTGTCTACTTAATTATCATCAAAAGAAAACCTCAAAATCATTTTCAATTTGATATAAAAAATCAAACATCATGAGGCATTTTTAACATGTCAATTTCAGGCTGATTTTTACCTCACTTTGTATCCAGTTTTCAGGTATGCAAACGGCCGAATTAGAGAAAAGTACCCTAGGTGAAAGTTGTAGTACTTTGAATTAGCTTTCCAAATTGATAGAGAAGTCGTTATGTCATCAAGAATTGAAAATGTTATGCCCAAAATACCGAACGTCATTTTCAGGGTTTCAAGTCCAATTATTCAATCATAAATTTCTCAACTTTTCTTCAAACTATGAAATAAATACTTGAACTTAAATAATTTTTCTCACCTTGTACTTGTGCCTTGATCTTGTATTTATCCTCTAGGATTCTCCCAAACCTCTCCTCTTTTTCTTATCATGGTTTTATGTTTGTGAATCCATGAAATGAAATGAACCTTTCCACCCTTTATATAGTAGTTTACAAGGCTAGTTTGGTAATTTGGTTTTGGACACTTGTCCTTTTTATCTTCATGCATGCTTTAGGATTAAGACACATGCCTACTTAGGTGTCTTAAGAGGTTTCTACACATGGACACCTAATGGGTGTATGTGTCTTAATCTTATTTATTTACAAGACATGTGTTCCTTTCATTTGGCGACACGTGTCCCTATCATTTTAAGCCATTTCTCATTTTCTAGAAGATGTACACATATACCATTTGTATGCTACTTTTATGATATGTACATACACATATATGTGTTCTTCTAATCTTACTACATGCCCATAATGTTCTAACAACTTTTAGCAAGTAAGACGTCACTTATCAATAAAACTGTTTTCCGTCACATTATCAATATTTCTTCGAACTACTTATCTTCGTAAACAAAAATTCAACAACATGTTTTCTCCTCATTAATTATTATTTATAAAGGGATTTAATAAAGGTTATAAAACCATTAAATCCAAGTTCTAAATATTTAAATAACATCGATATTTAAATATTTACTGTCCGAAGTTTCAGGTTGTTACAGTCTGACCCAGAGTTTTATGTATCTTCTTATTACTCTGGGCACTCCTAAACGAGCAGACTAGCAAGTTAGGTGGTATGCACGAGTAGATGTACTGGAGACGAGCAGGAGGCTCCCACGTATGATATATAGATATTCTCCTTGTGGTTTTGAAGGTCACTGCTTGGGCATTAGTAGTGTACCTCCTTCTTTTACGTTCTTTTGCTTTAGAGACAGATTTAAAGTTGTAATAATGATGTTGGATCATAAGCTGTATTTTGAATTTCCGCTGCTATAATGATGATGGTTTTAGTTCTCAGCTTATGCACTGTCTCGCCTATTTTATGTCAAGTATGTTGCTATTATATTTTATTCCAGGCGCTGTGAGACATTCTACAGGTTTCTTTGTTAGTTCTTTCATCTTCTTTCCTTTCTTTGATGACCGTCCCGTGCTAGCGGACATGTGTACAACGCACTTTCGGGGGAAATGACGGTTAATGCGGGGTGGGCCGTCACAGCCGCTGTCCTTCTCCCCGTTTGTAGTTGGATGATAGGAGTGAAAACTTGTTTTGTTGGTTCTTTATATGATTTGTTATGATATGTCGTGGTAGTTTAGATTTGATTGAAAACGGAAGATTAGTGGAAAAATCACCGTATGATATGGTTGGATAAGTAGATGTATGATATGGTTACTGATTATGTTTAAATGTGTATAATGACCATTTGGTCGTATAAGCAAATTATACCCATATTTAATATGCTCGCTTACAGTGTATGTTGAATGTTATATGATTAGTTATGAATATTGGTGTTATCGTAATCATATACATTTTGAGTAATTACCTAAGTCACATTATGGAATATATATTTAGATTTGGTTTACCTTCCCTTTTTGAAAAGTTAGTTAAAATTAAGCAAGAACGAACAAATTTTTTATTTTGGGATTTAGATGCAAAAGTTAATAAAATTTGAAATTAAAGAAATATAGATTCCAATAATGAAAATGAATTTGAAATCGAAAGTTTAAATGGAAAACCAAATATCAAATTTTGAATGAATAGTGAAATTAATTTGAAATCTAAATCGAATTTGAGTTGTCTATGTAAATGAAGTATAAAATGTGATTTGAAAACACTAACGACCCTACTTATTTTTTAATTTGACTTTAGAAAAGATTTAGATTCAAAAAGTTAACAATTGAAAAATATTAACAGAACAATATATTATTGTGTGAAATTAGTGAGAAACCTATACTAAATATTTGAAAAGTTAAATCTTTGTTTGAAAGTGATTTATAAAGTTATTAAAAGTAGTTATAATAAATTTGGAAAGTTTATTTCAAATGTTGAAAATCTTTGTAAATGGATATTTTAAGTACAGAAAATTTTGGAATAAATTTGATAACTCATTTAAAGGATTTAAAAGAGATTTGAGTTGGAAAATATAAATTTACAAATATTAAAAGATGTTTATTTGAAGAAACAATATTATCACTTTCCACAACACTTTTAAAACGCTTTAAATGCTATAGTTTTGAAATAAGAGTTTAAACTTAACGATTCTTTCTTAAATCAACCATGAATGTTTTAAACTACTAATCTAAGTACTATAAAGATGGTTTAAAAGGATTTATAACTTATTTCAAAGTTGGATTCATTGATAAATTAATTGAGTATGCAGAAACAACTAGTACATCCGGTACCCTTTGTGAGAGTCATTTTATTAACCGAAGAATGGAACGGATCTAATGAAAAGACCAGATACTTTATAAATTTAATAAACGAAAAGGGTTAGAACCAATTAAATAACTTGACCACCTTAGGGTGACAGAACGATAGTGTATAGGCTTGGGTTTGAAAAAACAGTTTTCTGCTCTCCCTGGCTATCTAAACTGGTCCAACGAAGGGAATTATGAATTTGATTTATTTGGGTCAAAAAATTCTAAAAAAATCAAACTTGGAATAATTATCCAATAATAAAATTAAATTAGTTAGAATTACTCTAAGTCGAAAACATGAGATTATGTTATTATAAAAAGAATGAATTAGTCTAATTGAATTAGATTTTGTAAAAGAATAATATTCGCAATTTTGAACAGTGAATATTCCTTTGGAATTATTAAATTTGTGAGAAATTGATTTGATTGAATAAAATAAGTATCGAGATTTTAAAAAGGGATTATATTCACAATTTTGGACAATGGATTACCCTTTATATTTAAACAAATCAAATAACGAATTTGGTAAGATTATATTATTTACAATTTTGGACAATGAATATAAAATGAAAATGTTGTTTAAAATCAAGTTATTTTTAAATGTGATTAGATGAATGGGATCAATTGAATTGGACCTATTTAATGAATTTCTTAAATGGAAGATTATTCAATATGGATTAAATTAAGATTTTCAAAAAATGTAAAGAGAAATTTCTTTTAATTAAGAAAATAAGGGTTATTCAAAATATTATTATGATCCATGTTCTTTTATTTTAATCGATAATTAGATTTTAAGGAACCAAGATCGAATTTGGTTGATATCTATCTGAAAACCACTTCGAACCAATTTACGTTACGAAGAAATGAATGATGTAAATGAAGACATATGAAGATGATAATTATTGAAGACCAATGATCTTCACATTGGAAGGACCGCTTGTTGACTTCTCGAGAAGGTTACCTATTATGAGATTACTTATAGCAGTGGTCCTGGCATATTTAGAATCTTCGGATTGCAATGGCTTGTCACCAGATAATGGCCAAGGAAAAGCACCCCGGTTTTGTTCAGTCCTATAACGAACTTGTATGCAAGATTGTATGACGATTGCATTTCTAGTCCTCGTAACAATTGTACAACACAGTGGCGGAGAAGATGACTTCTCTTAGCTTAACATTGTTCCTTGAAATGTATGAGCTTAAGGGGCTGTATACTATATGACAATGTGGGCAGTGGTCAAAAAAATATGGCATTGTAGCATCCAAGTTGATAATGAAGATGATATATAAAAGGTAAATTGTTACTTTTATTAAGCCTCACACATTAGAAATGACCAAATCAGGATTGATGCGGCAAGACTGTGTATCGCTTCCATTAGGGTATTACCATTTCCTTCTAGATAAATTGCTATGGTATAGAGCCCTGACATATTTTGAATGTAGTATATGGAAACTCTGGGAGCTCGATTTAAAGGTCGGTTACAAACAAGAAATGAGGTATTCGGTACCATCTAAGTGCAAAACACAAAGGTGGGCTGGTCTTATGCTAGTAGAGAATCTATGGTTGTATTGAATTCTCAGGGAATCCCTCTAGAGGTGTTCCCAATCGTAGAAAAGGCGAAATAATTAACGTAGTCATTTGTATGGAAACCTTGTTCTCAATAAATACCTACGTTTTAGATTATACGGCATAGAAGCCCTGGAATTTAATAATGGTAACAACTCTGGGTACTTCAATATTTATATTTGAAAATGATTTCCAAGGGTAGACATTAGTAATAACATCGAATACTTCTATAAAAACGTTTTAGTTATCATAAAGGAAAAAACTTGTCTGTGTTTGTTTATGGACGTGGTCATATGAGATACTCTTCTTTCAAAGAAAATTTCATCTACCCCCAGAACTGATATATATTTTTGGAGAATGGAGTTTTGATGACAACAAACTTATTTCAATTATCATTGATTATAAAATATATACTAACACTTTTTCATAGAATATATATATACACACACACACATATGCAGGAATTATATACAGGAAATATTACTGAAGACTGTACAGTTTAAAGATGATAGAGATTCAGAATTCAGAGAAATATCAAGACTCATGAGTATTCAAGGTTTCAAGATTAATATAGTTACAGAGTCTAGGTTTTGTAAGACTCTAAATAGCACTCCAGGTTCAACTTCAAATTCTGATTTTCAAATTCTATCCTCAATTCTCTCTATTTTATTTTTTCTATATTTTCTATTTTATCTTTGTTTTTCAAACTTATGTTTTATATATTTATAATTCTAAAACTTTATATTTATATATAGTTTAAAACCTTATTATTTTATAAATATGTTTATATAGTTTAAATTTATGTTTTCATATGTTTTTCTACTATATAATATTGATTTACAACACAATATTTTTATTCAAGAATTTCCAGTATTATATTTATATCAAAACACTTGAAAAATGTTTAAAATTCAAATTTGCACTAGAGTATGTCGACATACAGAAAACGCTATGTCGACATATAGTTGTCATAAATTTAAATTTGAAAAGAATTGTCTTTTCACCATTTGAATCATTTCAGAAATGTTGCAACCTTTCACACACTATAAAAAGGGCTTGAATTCGAATTTTTAATTATCTCTTCTTCTCCACTTTTATTCTCCTTCATTATATAATTATTCTTAATCATTTTTATGATTTCTACGCTTATACTCTGCCGAATTCAATTCCGTTTTGATCAAACTTCGTCTCTCTACCCTCTCTTCTCATCTCTCTCTGAATCAAGTGCTATTGAAGAGTTATAGGGCTGTTTGTAATTGTTTGGGTTGTATTTGGGTTGAAACGGTGGTATCCCTTGTAGCCATGAAATCAAGGACAGAATCGGTGGTATCCCTTGTAGTCGTTAAATCAAGGATGGAATCGATGGTATCCCTTGTAGCCGTGAAATCAAGGAGGTTTTAATCGGATTTTGATATAGTAATAAAACCCTGCACAATCCAGCGTTGCGTGGGACTGGACGTAGGAGCAATCCGAACCAGTATAAAATCTGGTATGTTCTTTCCTTTCTGCACTTTTATTTCTGTTTATTTTGTATCTGTGTTTGATTATGTGTCTGTGATTGTTTCTGTGGTGTTTGATTCATATAGTTTATCATATAAGTTTTAGATTTTGTTTAAATTCTCAAAAACACTATTCACTCCCCCTTCTAGTGTTTCTTTTGCCTTAATGATCCTTTCCGCAATCCCTAACAATTGGCATCAGAGCTAGTTAAAGAACATGATAGGGGGTTCTCGCTCGGCTGTTTGTTGGCGAGCAGGAGAATCTTACACCTACATGTCCCCATGTGCGGGTTAGTTGAGTCGCGAGGCTAACCGTGAAATTAGTTCTAAGGTATCGTTGATAGGCCATGGTGGAAAGCTAGGCCACTGGTCGTGGACGATCACTAACAATTGGTATCAGAACAAGGTTTTTCAAAAAGTTCATATTCTGATTTTTGAAAATTTTAAATGGCAGATTTTGAACACTGGTTTAAATTAATGTCTTGCATCAGTATTAGATGAGTCTGCATTCAATTTGATTGAAAATTCAAGTCATCATAAAATGATTTCTTGAAAAGTTTAAATAGATATGTCATAGAATCATCATGATGTTATTGTTTCAAATTACAATTTGTTATTTTGAAAAGTCACTTGATTCTTTAAAAAGGTATGTTGTTTTGCAGGGTAAAAGTTATGTCTGATGACTGTTGGCCAAAAGACACCAAGATATTAGTCATCAATCAAGAATAGAAGAGTTTATGAAGAGATGTGACTTTTGGGGTTATAGTAGTTGAAGTGTCCATTCATTCAAAATTCAAAATTTTGAAGCCAAGTTGGTTAAACTACTAAATCATCGATTGCGTCGTCAAATTCTGGAAGATGTATATATGATTCAGATTCGTCATCAAGCGATGGAGAGCCAGAAACCGGAGATTCAAATTTATGTTTCACAACAATTCAGAATTCAGAAAATATCGAAGAAATCAATCTAAAAACGGGGTACGTCTTAATTAATTTTTAAATTCATTTTTGGTTGAATGGATGCTTTGTTTGCTTTGTTTTGTTTGCCTAGTTTTGAATTTGAAAATTAAACTTTGAAACTCAAACTTGAAATGTGAATTTGAATTTTGAAGTTCAAAATAATAATATCATAATAATAATAAACATAAATTTTGATTGTTTGTTTGGATTAATATTATTTTAGGAAATAGTTAAATCGGTAATATAAAATCAAGAAGTCAAAACAATATGTCTTTTGATTTTCTGCATGTATGTCGACATATACAAATGGTTATGTCGACATAATGAAATTAAAATTTTAAATTTCAAAAGTTTAAACTTTCAAACTTCCCTATATGTTTTTTTAGAAAATGCCAGTTTAAACTCTAGTTATTAATTTTGTTTGTCTAATTATTTTCTTATACCATGTTTCTAAATATATATATATATATATATGTATATATATTAAAAGTATACAAATTAATAAAATTATATAAACATGTTAATATGATATTCAAAGTTAATATAACTTTTTGGTATTGTTATAAAACATAAATTTATTCATCTTTTATATAGTTTAAACATGCATAGTTTAACTTATATATTATTCATATGATTTCATAACAATTTTGGGTTACGTACATTATCACAAATATTATTTGTAACCTACATACTTATTTTGATTTCTTATTAAGATTTATAAAAGCTTAAATATTTAACCTAAAATTTTGATATAATAATAATAATATATGATTTCATGTCTTAAATATAAGAAATTATTGTTTTGTAGTTTTATATCCTAATTTCATAATTTTGTAAAGACTATAGATTTATTTTTTAAGTTTTAACACATAAATGGTTCCTTAACAAATTAATATATTTTGATTTCTAAAAGCTTAAATTTAAAATTTTATTGGTATCAAAAGATTGATTTATATTTAATAATAAATTAAATTTTAAAACTTAAAAAAATAGTTTTTATATATACAATTATGAATATATGTTTATATAAAATAGTTTACTTTGTATGATACAATTCTATATTCTCTATAAAAGGATCTTAATTCTTTTACTACTAAAAAGGCACCCTACTAGGAGTATTTAACTCCATATTTCTCATAGAATTATTGTCTTCACTACATATCATGAATATATTTTACAAAGTGAATATTTTACTACATATCATGAAAATATTTTTATCATTAAATTTTTGTCTTCACTATCTTTCAATCTCTTTCATAAGTACCATTAGACTAAGTCTAGAAATTAATATATATTACCTTTGTTTAATTCAAATAATTTATGATATATATATATGTATGTACGTAATACTTAGATATTACTTTAAATATCCTTTACAACCATACATATCATCATTAAATCATTCTGCATGTTAGTACACATATCATACCTCATTTATTACATGTCAAAAATCATTCACATCATAAGCTACATTTCATTCAATATGTCACTTCGTATATTTTTGCATATATCATGCTGCATTATCACCAACACACTGCATTTCATGTTAACTTTAATAAGTATACTATATGAGAATATTTTTTATCTAATTAGAAATTTAGGATTATTAATCAAATAAATAACATATTTACTTTGTCTTGATTAACTTGATTGATTTGTTTGACTTGATTGAACTGACTGGCTTGATTGAATTGATTGATTGACTTATTTGGTTTGTTTGATTTGTTTGACTTAAATAACTTGATTGACTTACTTGACATGGTTAAATTTCAGTGACTGATAGGTTTATTAGAAGTATACTTATGAATTAATAGTTGATAGAAGCTTTATAGGTTTTAGGATAAACAAAAGTTACTAGAAATGTTTGGTTTCATTTTTGAATTGATGTTTTGTGACAACAAAACTTAAATTGATTGGTTGATTGGATTTAATTACTTTACTTATATCATAATTTTAAGAATATCTTTCTAAGTCTAGATTAAGGTCTTATTATAGTTTTAAGGGAATTAGAGTATGGGCTAGATTTAGTCTTGTATCATATTAAGGGGGAGTTTTGTAGTTTCTAGGTTTAATTGAAGGTTCAAGAAGTGTTTATTAACACATATTATTTAATTTGGTTGATTTGGTTGATTGCTTGAAATCATTGCTTGAGTTATTTCTTGAATTGATTGCTTGAAATGATTTCTTGAGTTGTTGTTTGAATAGCTTATTTAGATTGACTTGCTTGTTTGAATTATTTATAAATATTGATTGGTTTGCTTAGTTTATTATCCTTCTATTTGGTTTATTAGAATAGCATATTCATTATTTTAGGGGGAGTTATAATCTTTTAGGATAAGAATCAAAATCAGGGATAGCTATATTTAGGATCATTTATAGCATGGATATAAGGGGAGTATTTTATGTTAGGATATATAGATAAATCTAGGATTCAGGGGGAGTTATTTATGTAACTTAGAACTTTAGTATAGATTTAATTATAAGATACGTTTAGATAGTTATACAATTTAGAGGGAGTTGCTTTAGAATTTCTTTTTGGTAATGCCAAAGGAGAGGGGGGGGGGTAACTATAAAATATAGACATAGTTTATATAGACAAGGGGAGTATTAGAATGATCATCATCAACAGGTATATACAGGTATGATATTTTATAAACTAAGGTTGTCATCATCAAAAAGGGGGAGATTGTTGGAGAATCTAGTTTTGATGACAAAAACCTTATTTCAATTATCATTGATTATAAAATATATAGTAACACTTTTGTATAGAATATTTGTATACACACATATGCAGAAATTATATACAGGAAATATTACTGAAGACTGTACATTTTAAAGATGATAGAGATTCGGAATTCAGAGAAATTTCTAGACTGATAAGTATTCAAGAGTTCAAGATTAATATAGTTATAGAGTCAAGATTTGGTAAGACTCTAAATAGCACTCCAGGTTCAACTTCAAATTCTGATTTTCAAATTCTATCCTCAATTCTCTCTATTTTATTTTTTCTATATTTTCTATTTTATCTTTGTTTTTCAAACTTAAGTTTTATATATTTATAATTCTATACTTTATATTTATATATAGTTTAAAACCTTATAATTTTGTAGATATGTTTATATAGTTTAAATTTATGTTTTCATATGTTTTTCTAGTTTATAATATTAATTTACAACACTATAATTTTATTCAAGAATTTCCAAAATTATATTTATATCAAAACACTTGAAAAATGTTTAAAATTCAAATTTGCACTAGAGTATGTCGACATACAGAAAACGCTATATCGACATATAACTGTAAGAAATTTAAATTTGATAGGAAGTGTCTTTTAACCATTTGAAACGTGTTAGAAACGTTGCAACCTTTCACACACTATAAAAGGGCTTGAATTTGAATTTTAAATTATCTCTTCTTCTCCACTTTCACTCTCTTTCATTATATAATTATTCTTAATCATTTTTATGATTTCTACACTTATACTCTGCCGAATTCATTTTCGTTTTGATCAAACTTCTTCTCTCTACACACTCTTCCTATCTCTCTCTGAATTAAGTGCTATTGAAGAGTTATAGGGTTGTTTGTAATTGTTTGGGTTGTATTTGAGTTGAATCGGTGGTATCCCTTGTAGTCATGAAATCAAAGACATAATCGGTGGTATCCCTTGTAGCCGTGAAATCAAGGATGAAATCGGTGGTATCCCTTGTAGCCGTGAAATCAAGGAGGTTGTAATTGGATTTTGATATAGTAATAAAAATTTGCGCAATCTAGCGTTGCGTGGGACTGGACGTAGGAGCAATCCGAACCAGTATAAAATTCGATGTGTTCTTTCCTTTCTGCATTTTTTTTTCTATTTATTTTGTTTCTATGTTTGAATTGTTTTTTTGATTGTTTCTGTGGTGTTTGATTTATATAGTTTATCACGTAAGTTTTAGATTTTGTTTAAATTCTCAAAAACACTATTCACCCTCCTCTAGTGTTTGTTTTACCTTAACGATCCTTTCTGCAATCCCTAATAAATATGATGGTGTCATTTATTATTGAGATTTTCTCACGTGGGTTTATCAAACCCTGATCTAGGTGTTTTTAATACTCGAGTCAGATCCGAGTTGTTTCTGGACTGTTGGATGTCAGTTGAAGTTTTTTCAGAGAAGAGTTGGAGACTTACATCAAACTTATAGATGTGTTCTATTATTCGTTATGCATATGTTATATCTATTTGTGTTATCAACAGCTGTAAGGGCAGGTATTATATTCGTCCAAGTTGTTTCAGGAGTGTTGGAAGTTAGTTAGAGTTTTTCAGAGAAGAATATGAAATCTTCGTCAGACTTATAGATATGTATATTTAAAAGTTTTTCCGCTGTAAAATTATTGTTCAACATTATATATTGTCCCACCGTTGTAAGATTATATTCTTCTCTATTTTTATACTACACCTCATAATATGAGAATTCACACAATTTGAATCAGACAATGGTTAATATTGTCGGTTTAAAGGGTATGGGTTTTTAAGTTGTCTCATTTGGTCTGTGACGACCCCTTTTTTTAGACCAGTCAAAATGCCGAAAAATCCGTTCATTTCAAAAACTGTGAATAAAAACTACCAACTTAATATATAATATTTGATGAGTATTTAACATTCTAAATGTATAGGATACAAATTTAAATATATAACTTAGTCAAAGTAATTAATTAATCTACAAAGTATGCATACCTAACTTAAATGTTATACATCTACTGTTGTGCAGTTTGGTGAGAGAGACAACCCTATTAAATTTTGCAAACTCAATAAACAGTATAAATGCAGAATAAAATAGCAAGCCGACAAGATATACCAATACTTTATATATAGCAAACAACAAACAAAAAAATGTTATGTTATTTACGGGGCTGCATCACTACCACTTATGATTGCCTACATACACATATCTAATCGGGTACCCAATTAGATACAATATTAAGCCAACGTTGTTCTCCTATCACAAATAGGATTCATGGAGCCTATGATGCAACATACAAAATGCAATTCCCAATACTTCCCACTTAACTTAATCCTTACATTTAGATTTTTAAAACCTAATTAACTTTACGGATGTTGTCTCTTGGACTTTATTCCTGATATTTTGTCTCAAAATTTTTGAAATACACAATTTTGGCATTAGAGAACAAATTTCTTTCTGAATATTTATTTGGAAATTCCAAAATATTACAATAAAGCATATCGAAAGATATGCAACCAATCCCGAGAGTTTTCTCTCAATAATAAGGCTACTGGGTCCCAGCCTTTATGTTATCGATAATATAAGTATGTACCTCTATCCTAAGAGTGGAGCATCCCCAAATATGTACCCACCTTTTTAGTTTCGGGTCACCCGAATAATTGGTAACATGATAAATCATTTTATACCCCGAAGTGGAAAATCATTTACATCAACGTGTAAAATCTATAATAATTTCCATTTCCAAATATTTTGGAATAATCGTATTAAAGCAATCGGGTTTAGTCCTCGAAATTATTTTTGTTTCTCAACTTATCGATTTATCTATATGAACCATCTTATAGTCAAATTGTGAGATTCTAATCACTATATGTTCATATTTATATGTCACTAATAAAGCGATTTCTAAATAAATCTTAAATTCTGATTATACTCTATATTAAAAATCTGGTCCGAGTAAATCAAGTTCACTGTCCTATCCGTCGGGCCAATCTGGATAGTCAGGGAGAGCAGGAAACTGGTTTTCCAAACTCAAGCCTAGACATTATCTCTCTGTCACCCTAAAGTGGTCAAGTTATTTGATCGACTCTAAACCTTTATTTCTAATGACAATCAAATTTCATTGCTAAACACCTTGTAGTCAAATTGCGAAATAAATCATATAGTGTTATCATTTCATTAAATTGAAGTGAACCAAATAATATCGCTAAACACCTTATAGTCAAATCGTGAAATAAATCACAAGGTGTTAGCTAACAAATATTTATTTGCCCAATCCAATGCTAAAATAGAAACAGATATTTGCTCATAAACTGGTGGAGCGCAATCAGGGTGTACGTAAACATCTGAACCAGTGGGGGTGCAACTTAAAAAATCCCTATATTTTCATAGCAAAAATTAAACCAATTTTGACCACAAAAACCATGTATTAATATTCAGTCCAAACATAATAAAATATTGTATGTCATATGAAATAACTGAACATATTATTTTTCATATTCTTTACTTGAAGGAATTCCTAAAACCGAATTTAAACAAACCATAAGTTATAATTTTGTTAGGAAAATGAAAGAAATTACCAAGTTTAATTACTTAATCATGTTTTGGAATGCTAATGAATTGAATCATGAAAAAAATTGGTGATCAATGCAAACAAGAAAGTGTACTAATTCAAAATTTGTTTAGGGTTCATTAAGTTTGGATGTTCGAATTTAGAGATTCTCTTGACAGTGATTGATAGTGTGATAGCTTCTAAGAAAATGAATAAATAATCCAGAGTTTAAAAAGCATATTTAGTTGATACATCCTGATCATAGAGGCTTAGTGAAGTAAGTGGAATGCATAAAAAAATGAACAACAATATCATAGTAAATTAGAAAAAATAAATCAAAATCCAGTGGGGCAGCGTTCCCCACTGGTCCTCACATAGGTCCACCTTTGAGTGCAATCAATACGATTAGTTAGACAACAATAATCAACCATAAATAACGATACAACATCTATCAATATTACTTAACGATATATAAACAAATATCTTATTCAATTGCAGAATGATATTTAATTCTGCTGACAAACGTCTCTAACCAAAGTATAATTATGTAATTACATTATACGCAATTAAGTTCAACCGCTAACTTTTTACCAATATTTTACGCCTGGCCAAACATGTCAAACAACTATACTATTGGGTTTTATTCATCGATATGATTCTAATGTCCAAAACCGTGGCTAAGAGGAATATGTATGACTAGTACTTTCTTTTAATGTTAAAAAGTTAATCTAACAGATTAATAAACTACAATAATTAAATTAATTTAAACAATCTCACCCAACTGCACATAGGCACGACCAAGCCACTATGAAACCTGCATCCTTCCTGAAACTCACACCCCAGTAAATAAAACTCCGCTCTTCATATTCCCACTTACACATCTATGCTAAATCAACTTGGCCGTGCTTCAACATGGAATGCATCACATCTCTCTCTTGCACTACAGCATGCATGCGCTCTTCATTCCTTAAAAGTCTAACTCATCCATATATGATCACGCAAATCCTGCTCCCTTTCCTTTTATACGCCTAATCCCAAGAACCACACGTGCTCACGTTCTCCCTCTTACACAATACACACGCATGCACTCTGGCATACGCATGAACACACATCTCCAGCCAAAGAAGAAACCACGCAAGTACATAAGAATACACAAATGTATATATATTATTATACAAATAGAATGAAAATATACTCTAAAGAAAAAAATGAGTGGAGATATTAAAATAGGTAAAAAAATGGCATGTCACCCGATGTTGTGTTGCATGAAGAGTTGGTAGAGAAAAGAATGAAAATAACAAGCTTGCTATGTTGTTTTATTTCGTGAGCTAATGATAGAGATGAAAATGGTCCCTAGTTTTGTTTTTTTAGAGAATATACATGAATGTCTCCATTTTTCCAGAGAAGAGAAGTGAATGAAGTTTGTTTTTGTGAGAAGCCCACAAAATGTGAAAAAGACGAGTGTATATATAAGCTCTTTACTTGCCTTCTAAGAAATTTTGTTGCTAGGTAAAAAAATGTGAAAAAGATGAGTGTCTTGTGTTTTATTCACTACTAGAGCTACTGTATATTGTCCTAGGCAGTTTCAAACAATAACCAATGACTAGCAATGACCCGTTGACTCCGTGGTAAAATTGTTATTTTAATTAACTCTCCATATGAAACCATTGGAAACCGTTACAAAGCCCATTTGCAGCCATTGAAAGTCATTCGAAATTCCTCGTATACGTTCCAAAACCTGTGACCTATTGTTCACTTTCCTCCCCCAACCAAAAGAAAAAGAAAAAACTCACTTTATCCTTCTTCCTCAACTTCTCCAACACTGCGACCACTCCAACCACCGTCCAACCGACCTCTGGGCCACCAACTTGCTGTTGTCGCCCTCTCTACCCTCTCATACTTGCAAAACCCTTTTTTAACCTAAACTCTATCTATTTAGTTTTTTTAGGCCTAATTTTGCATCACTTTCGATTCCTAATTTCTAGTTTATGTTTATTACATCGTATTATATGCTAATTGCTATTATAATCATCATAATGATCAAATTACTACAAATAGCAAAAGTTTCTAATTTAGCCTATTGTGTATATTTAGGATGGTTTTGTCAGTATTAAATGTAGGTGTATGATAGGTTTTCCAAATAGTATAACTTATGCAAACATGAAGTATATATTGTGTTAGAATTTATCGTAGTTATGGCTAATTTGTGAACACGACTTATTTTTTTATGAGAACACGTAAATTGATTTGGTATATAGTAAGTTTTGGATGATTCCAAATGATTTTGATAGGAATCATCGTAGTTAGAAATCATTAAATGTATAATTTAGCTATATAAACAAATTATATATTTAGTTTAGTATATAAGCAAAAACGAGTTGTATATTATGTGAAATAGTAAAAATATATAATTTAGTATTGTGTAATAAAATGGTAAATTATAAACAAATCATATATTTAAATTTAACATAAACAAATATTAAATCTCTTTAGATATTATGGCCCAGTCTTACATGTATTGTATATGATCATTGTATGACAATTCGTTTTTATTACAAAACGGACATCCATATATATTATACAACATTTAACATATTTGTCCCTATATTGGACAAGTTACAAACACTATAAAGTAATTACATTTCGTAAATCATATCACTTTAAATGGTTCACAAAATTTCGATGGTCTTTTCTTTTCGTTCCTTGGGTACACACATTTATATACGACACAAGGAACATGGGGGAAGCTCTACCAAAATTTTTAGGAAATTATTTAAAATGATATGATTTATGGAATGTAATTATAATTGTGTTTTTAATGGGAAGTAGGATGAACGACCATCACAGAAGGCACATAAATGTCAACGAACCATTAATTCTTTCTTTAAAATAATGTTTGTAAAAATCTTATATAATTCAGCATATGTTTACTAAAGCAGCAAAATATAAAACGAATAATTAATAATCTTTTTTTACTTTCCATCATAGGTATTAAAGTAGGAAAAGTTGTCAATTATTTTGTTGATCAGAGTTGGATGTATCAAACAAGGGAAATTGGTATCTCAACAAGTGAGCATTTTCTTAACGGGGTACATATGTTGTTTTCCATATAGTAGGTTAGGTGTAATTTGTTAAAGCATTTAATACCGGATATGATTAATGTTCATTGCGCCAATATGGTTTTGTATCCAATAATTTGGTGTAGGATCATTATGAAGAAATTGTATGTGACGAGATGGAATCTCGCTCGGTCCGAACCAGTTGCTAAACCGATCCAGGCCGTTCGAAACGCCCTATCGTTTGAGAATAGGACAAAACAGAACACATACAGAAGAACATTTAATCGTATATTACAACAATGCATCAGATTACAAGAATATACAGAGTATAAATGAATAAATATTACACAGAAATATCAGAGATTTAAATTACATTTAAATACATAGCAGCGGAAAATAATACAATACACAACTAGAATGAGATATACGGATACAAAACTTTCCGGATATCGTTCCAGCTGTAAACCAGGATCATGTGAATATAAATCTGCAAAACCAAAACTACTAGCTGCCCGTGTCAAAATAAGGGCACCCAGAGTTTAGGTTAAAACAATAAACTCCAGGTCAGTCATGGGACTGGTGTGAGAACTAAAACAGTTAATCTTTATTTTAAAGTTAGGTAAATCAAGGGACCACGCCGTATAACACGGAACGGGTTTCCTCCCAAGAATACCAGTGCATAAAACAAATAGCGCAATGCTAAATAAAGAAAAATGAAGCTGTTATAAGACCCAGGTCCCATCACACAATGCAACGCAGCCGAGGATAGGGTTTTCCCTTATAACAGCCAAAGAATGCTTGATACGTTTAAAACAAATCATTTGATACTATTATAAGTGCATAGTGTATAAAACAACTTCAAATCATAAGTATCAATCATAGGCGGCATGGGTACCATATATCATGTCGCCATACTAGGCTCTACAAATAAAACCGCAAATGTCACGTATTTGGAAATTGGATTTCCGTCTGTGAACCGAGGCCAGGGATCGTCCTCTACCGATTCGAGACTCTCTAGCCCGAGCCTCTGGAACAGCCGCAACTGCCCCATGGATCGTCAGGGCCGGTCCACCGATGTGGATTATAGTGCCTGAACAATACGTTTCCCCGCCCTTTGGGGCGTAAATGAGCCAACGAATGACTCCATCGGACCCGGATCGTCCGACCTAACCGAGGCGCCTCGCAACAGCAACAAACACACAGGTGAAAAGTATATAAATGTCAGGGCTGGTAGGTCACTGACACCACCCTAGCTAGAAAGAAACGCATGCCCTCCCTGATGTCCTCTCCCGTTTCTGGTTCACAACCGGGGTGCGAGGCTCGCGAATTCACGTTACACAAAGCTGTGCCACACAGGCTGTGCTTTGATCATCACCAGAAGACTTTGCTTTTCAACAGAAGCCTCGATCAATTGCCACTTAGGCATGCCACATAGGCAATTCACTCCATGCGTTTGATATCCATCAGTATATAACCCCTGAGCTCGTACGTCTCAGAGAAGGGCGTTAAGCAAGAGAATAAATTCTCCGCCGCCAAACAGATATATATTTAATAGAAATCAAACACACAGACTAAAATCCAATGTCAGACACACAGTCCATTTACGAGTCCGTTCTGGGTCTGAACGAAACCGGAGGCACCTAGTACCCCGCATATCCATCGATCTCCAAGTACGTCTGGACGATCACCAACTGTTTCCATCTTCTTGGGTGTACAGCCCAATCAAGATCATCAGTAATCACCCAAACGACGTGAAGACTTCTGGTCTTCGACCACCGTCTTCATCTTCGACACCACGTCGAATCAGTTATTCAGAATGGGATAAACCCGGTCTTTCTGAATAACTCGCGTATATATTATAAAAGTGTTACACAAACACAACATACGCCTCATTCCAATTCAGAATATTCTTTTATTCAAATATTCCTATACTTTGGGAAAAGTTCCCATTAATTTTATCCAAGATAAATTCTTTAAATTTATCCTTTAATCTCCTTTGAATATCAATTCAAACTAGTCGGGATTAGCGAACCACACCGAAGTAATCATTTATTTTATTTCCCAATCCCAACCTATTCATCCCATGAAGTAAAACTGGTAATACTTCATATCTAACACCACAGTGTTATCGGTAAATTCAATTACCATTTCGCGTTCAAATCTAATTAAAGATTTAACTATCGCCTGGAGTAAAACTGGTGATACTCCATTCTCGATCTTTTCAATCTAATTAAAGATTCATTAAAACTTCCACTTAGTTTTAATCTTTAACTGGGTTAAAGAATCAGTGTCATTTAAAAACACAGTTCACGATAAACCCAAAATCACATTCATTAATTATCGGGTTAAAGAACGAGTGTTGTTTAAAACACTGTTCACGATAAACCCAAAAATCAATATCAATTCAATCCCAATTAAATATTATTTAATTGGTACACTTCGTTAAATCTAAACAAAAAGATTTAATCTTTTCTCAACTGGGTTCAAGAACAGTGTTAGTGAAGACACCATTCACGACAAACCCAAATCACATTTGATATTCAATACAAGGCTCTGAATAGAAAATATACCGGCTTATATTCAATATCAAATTCTACGACTAACAAATATCGCATTGGAAATAACGATTTATATATATATCTTTCAAATTTCCATAACAACACCTGTATAATCACGAATTCTAACATCGAAATATTCCGAAGACAATTTCGATTCAAATCCATTCCAATGCAATCATTGGAAATTTTGGTTATTTTCAAAACCATTTCAAATTCAATTTATTTATTTAAAAATAAATAGAATTATAATTCTAGTTCAAAACTAGTTCATTTCGATAAAAATCTATTTTTATCTTTTCAAATATGGAGTTTTTCATCCCAAATCTTCACAAATCATTTCTTATGATTTTACACAAATTATTACTATTTTTAATAATTTTATCAAGGCCCGTACAGTCGATTTCCATCAATGGCCATCGAACTGCACTTACATCGACCTTTTTCAAATTTGATTTGGACGTAACTCCAAATCCAACCGTTAGATTTCACATTTCTAATATTCGTTAGAAAGCTCTTTTCGATACGAACCCAACGGTTCCGGTTTTAGGAGAATCCGACGGTCGGATCTCCCGTAATGTCCGTTTGAAATAAATGGTCGAAATTCACGAACTGCCGCGGCGCGGCGCGTTCTATTCAGGCCATTATATTATATATATAATATATATAATATATATATCGTCGATTTCTATTTAAAACGAATTATATAAATAGTTTTAAATTCGTTTCAAAAGCAATTTCAACTTCCATTTCAATTCAAATCGAAATTGAATTCTTCTTCATAAATTCGTTTCAAAATTCATTTCTATTCAATTCAAATTTCAATTCAATTTGAATTCATTTCAATTCGCTTTCAATTCAATTTGAATTCGTTTTCAATTCAATTCATTTCGAAATCGTTTTCAATTCAATTCATTTCGAAATCGTTTTCAATTCAATTCATTTCGAAATCGTTTTCAATTCCATTCATTTTGAAATCGTTTTCAATTCAATTCATTTCGAAATCGTTTTCAATTCAATTCATTTCGAAATCGTTTTCAATTCAATTCATTTCGAAATCGTTTTCAATTCAATTCATTTCGAAATCGTTTTCAAATCGATATAAATATCGTTCACGTCAAAATGGCGTCAATCTAATCATCACGGCTTCATATATTGATATTTTCAAATATTCCATTTCGAATATTTCTATTTCAAATATTTCTATTTCTAAACTGGAATGAGGCCCAATCAATTACCATATAAAATTAATTATATGGATTTTCATACAACACATGTATATAATAGCATTGAAAAATGATCAACCATCAACCAAAGTGCACTACACTGTATAAGCATCAAATAAAGATATCTAACGCTTATAACAGCATGTCAATCAATCGATCGACATATTTAATCAATCAGGATGAGTGAACTTCAAATTTCATCCCAACACCCGTGTGGGGTTTCAAACAACCAAAAACAGATTTTATTCGTGCAGTTGGGCGATGTGTAAAATTTATCGTCCCAATCAATGTCATTCAAATAGGTGTACATAAACAAACCGTCCGGTTTGCAAATGAATATTTTATTTTGTTCACTTCACTATTTTCATATTCATGTTAAAAATTATATTTTTAACGATAAAACATTTTATTTCAACCTATGAATTTCTATTCAATTCATTTATTCAATAAAATGATATTTTTATTTTTCTAACATATTTTAGAAAATTTCGGCGGCATAACGGCACGATACTAGAAACGGGACGAGGCCTAGCCTTATCCCCGGTCTAGTGAAGGCCCACACCATTCACACATCAATCAAATTCACCAAACAACCAAATTCAAATCAAATCATATAACTAAGCTATGCAACCAAACAAACAAGTCCATGGTCTGTGGACGATTGTGTCGGGTGCTACTAAGCACCGTCTGCATCCTAGTATATATATATAATTAGAAAAGAAATTGAAAGGTGAGAAATTCTCACAAATAGCTATCCTAGCTTCACGGCACTTCATTGATAGAAATCTTCATCGCTATCGCATCTTCGTCATCTTCGTTGACCGCTTTCACTACATATATAAAAATCGAATTTTTTTCTATGTTATTCAATATATAAGAATCCTATTTTTATTTCGCTATTTAATATATAAAAATCATATTTTTAATCGGCTATTCCTATTTTAAAACAATGTTAATTTTATTTTCAAAACAACGCAACTTATATTTTCAAAACAACGCAACTTCTATAATTGTAAAAATAGAATTTTTATCACTATCTCTTTAATGTAAAAATAGAATTTTTTTTATCGCCTCCTTTAAAATAAAGTTCATACTTTTATTTCACTACTCATATAATAAAAATCATATTTTTATTATACTACCTATATAAAAATATTGAGTTTTCTATTTTAAAAACATATATAAAAATTTCAGTTTTCTCTTTAAAAACATATATAAAAGTTTCAGTTTTCTCTTTAAAAACATAAATAAAAGTTTCAGTTTTCTTTTTATTCTTTTTACTGTATTTTAATGAAAACGAAAATAAAATAAAATAAAATAAGAAAATAAAAGTAAAATAAAAATACCAGCGAAGGGGGCGATGGCCAGGCTTGGCGGCAGGAGGATGCGATTTGGGGGAGGGCTGTCGCCACGCGGCGGGGAGCTGTGGGAGGAGGGCGGCTTCGATTGCGGGTTCGGGTCTGGTTCGCGTTGCTCGCGAAGAAGGGGGGAAGCTCAGGGAGGGGCGCGGCCTCGTTGCGCCTGGAGGAGGGCGCGTCGCCCCTGACGGCGGCGATGGCCGACGTCGATCCAGGAGGGCGCTCTCTCCTTTTTTTTTTTATTCTTTTGTCTGAATCGAAATGAAGAAATAGGGGGGGGGCCAGAATGAAATAAGGGGGAGGGGAGAGAGAATGATTTCTCTTTTTTTTTTAATTCCTAAATGTTGACTTTTTATTTTCGACCTCTAAACGAGACCCACCGCCTGTCGTCCATAGCGTTTCACCCCCGTTCCGAACACAATGGGATATGTTTCGTATGCTGATTCGATCGTTTGAATCAGTTTCCGTTAAATTTACATTTAAATCACTATATTGAATTTTAAACGTACATTTCAAATTACCGGGGTCACATACTAACTAGAAAAATTCACGAAAAATATTTTCTAGTTTCGTATTGACGATACGGTCCTAACAAAACTAATTTCGTCGAATTCTGAGACCGTTGGAAAAATGGCCAATTTCCAGTCGATTAAAATCAACTAAAACTGGTCAAACGCGTTTTCCTTTGCCACGCTCACATATTGATTCGAAAAATTACGAAATTTGGAATCTAGCAATAACTCGACACTGCGGATCCAACAAAACTGGTTTCGTCGAAATCCGAGGTCATTTGCAAAATGTCCATTTTTAAGGGCCTGAATTCCATAGCGACTATTCAGAATTTTCAACTGGACATATCTTTTGACCCCCGCTATGAAATTTCAATTTTTCAGATTCGTTGGAAAGATATCATCAATTAGATCCTATTATTTTTGGTTTCACTAAAATCCGGATTGTTTTGCACCCGGTACATTCAATTGAAGTTTGAAATCGAATTATCGAACTACCGCACCATTTTCAATTCTATTTATAATTATATATAAATATTTATATTCTAACGACGACGCGTATAAATATATACGTTCGAATTATATTCGAAATAAATTTCTCGTCGATATTATTTAAAATAATCTATTTTAAATATTCAAAATTCGCTAAAATTGCCAAAATAAAAATTTTAAACTGGCCCAGATTTTCGGGTTATTACAATCTCCCCCACTTAAAACTTTTCATCCCCGAAAAGGAACAAAGTCGAAAGTGGTTTGATTAATCAACTCTACGCTCGATCTGGCTTTCATTCTCCAACCTTTCAGTTTCTGAGAATTTTCAAAATTTCAAAAATTTGGCTAACACCCTAAATTTTCGAAAAATTTCGCCATAACCTCCCCTGCAATGGGAGCATCGGGAAATTTCAAATAGCTTCCCCGGTCCTTCAGATCTCAAAAAGAAAAAGAAAAAGCCAAGCGGCTAGCCAATAGGCTCATAAAATCATCATCACCCAAACAAAACAGTAAATTATGTAGTAAACATGTACCTATTTGTCGGGCAAACAAATTTTATTCTCTGGCTCTAGCCTCCTTGCTATGACCTGTTCAATGATATATATGTATATGCAAGCAAATGCGACCAAATTTCAATTATAACTCAATATTTGATGCTATTAGGCTAAATGGCTAAAAATTAGCAAACAAATAAACAAACAACCCAAACATCAATCAATTAGTGAATTAGAGTTTCAAATTCATAATTTTGATATATAGTCAAAAATCAGATTTTTGATGCCAAATCACAACAATAGGCCCTATCTAATTTTGGTTCTCACACCAGTCAATAGGAGATATATAAATATCACACCTTCAACACTCGAACACTAATTCTGATGATGTAGCTACAATCATCAGAATCATCTTCGGGCGACTAGAGTGTGAATCTATATCTATCCAGTATATTAAAACTTTGAATATACGTTTGCAAGGCGTATATGCAAATTCTTTATATACTGAATTGTCCAAAATCAATATAAATAAATAATCAAATACGAATAGTTGATTTAAATTTTCAAAACAAAATTGGTTTTCATTTGAAAAATATACCCTTCACACTCGTTCTAGGATACTACTGATCCTATCTCTAACGAGTCATTCCCATTGGATATTACTAACCCAATATCTGATGAATTCTTTCGTATAGTTCTAATGTGTCTTGTTCTCTGAGCTTTGTAAACCAAAGCTCTGATACCACGTGTGACGAGATGGAATCTCGCTCGGTCCGAACCAGTCGCTAAACCGATCCAGGCCGTTCGAAACGCCCTATCGTTTGAGAACAGGACAAAACAGAACACATACAGAAGAACATTTAATTGTATATTACAACAATGCATCAGATTACAGGAATATACAGAGTATAAATGAATAAATATTACACAGAAATATCAGAGATTTAAATTACATTTAAATACATAGCAGCGGAAAATAATACAATACACAACTAGAATGAGATATACGGATAGAAAGCTTTCCGGATATCGTTCCAGCTGTAAACCAGGATCCTGTGAATATAAATCTGCAAAACCAAAACTACTAGCTGCCCGTGTCAAAATAAGGGCACCCAGAGTTTAGGTTAAAACAATAAACTCCAGGTCAGTCATGGGACTGGTGTGAGAACTAAAACAGTTAATCTTTATTTTAAAGTTAGGTAAATCAAGGGACCACGCCGTATAACACGGAACGGGTTTCCTCCCAAGAATACCAGTGCATAAAACAAATAGCGCAATGCTAAATAAAGAAAAATGAAGCTGTTATAAGACCCAGGTCCCATCACACAATGCAACGCAGCCGAGGATAGGGTTTTCCCTTATAACAGCCAAAGAATGCTTGATACGTTTAAAACAAATCATTTGATACTATTATAAGTGCATAGTGTATAAAACAACTTCAAATCATAAGTATCAATCATAGGCGGCATGGGTACCATATATCATGTCGCCATACTAGGCTCTACAAATAAAACCGCAAATGTCACGTATTTGGAAATTGGATTTCCGTCTGTGAACCGAGGCCAGGGATCGTCCTCTACCGATTCGAGACTCTCTAGCCCGAGCCTCAGGAACAGCCGCAACTGCCCCATGGATCGTCAGGGCCGGTCCACCGATGTGGATTATAGTGCCTGAACAATACGTTTCCCCGCCCTTTGGGGCGTAAATGAGCCAACGAATGACTCCATCGGACCCGGATCGTCCGACCTAACCGAGGCGCCTCGCAACAGCAACAACCACACAGGTGAAAAGTATATAAATGTCAGGGCTGGTAGGTCACTGACACCACCCTAGCTAGAAAGAAACGCATGCCCTCCCTGATGTCCTCTCCCGTTTCTGGTTCACAACCGGGGTGCGAGGCTCGCGAATTCACGTTACACAAAGCTGTGCCACACAGGCTGTGCTTTGATCATTACCACAAGACTTTGCTTTTCAACAGAAGCCTCGATCAATTGCCACTTAGGCATGCCACACAGGCAATTCACTCCATGCGTTTGATATCCATCAGTAACCCCTGAGCTCGTACGTCTCAGAGAAGGGCGTTAAGCAAGAGAATAAATTCTCCGCCGCCAAACAGATATATATTTAATAGAAATCAAACACACAGACTAAAATCCAATGTCAGACACACAGTCCATTTACGAGTCCGTTCTGGGTCTGAACGAAACCGGAGGCACCTAGTACCCCGCATATCCATCGATCTCCAAGTACGTCTGGACGATCACCAACTGTTTCCATCTTCTTGGGTGTACAGCCCAATCAAGATCATCAGTAATCACCCAAACGACGTGAAGACTTCTGGTCTTCGACCACCGTCTTCATCTTCGACACCACGTCGAATCAGTTATTCAGAATGGGATAAACCCGGTCTTTCTGAATAACTCGCGTATATATTATAAAAGTGTTACACAAACACAACATACACCTCATTCCAATTCAGAATATTCTTTTATTCAAATATTCCTATACTTTGGGAAAAGTTCCCATTAATTTTATCCAAGATAAATTCTTTAAATTTATCCTTTAATCTCCTTTGAATATCAATTCAAACTAGTCGGGATTAGCGAACCACACCGAAGTAATCATTTATTTTATTTCCCAATCCCAACCTATTCATCCCATGAAGTAAAACTGGTAATACTTCATATCTAACACCATAGTATTATCGGTAAATTCAATTACCATTTCACGTTCAAATCTAATTAAAGATTTAACTATCGCCTGGAGTAAAACTGGTGATACTCCATTCTCGATCTTTTCAATCTAATTAAAGATTCATTAAAACTTCCACTTAGTTTTAATCTTTAACTGGGTTAAAGAATCAGTGTCATTTAAAAACACAGTTCACGATAAACCTAAAATCACATTCATTAATTATCGGGTTAAAGAACGAGTGTTGTTTAAAACACTGTTCACGATAAACCCAAAAATCAATATCAATTCAATCCCAATTAAATATTATTTAATTGGTACACTTCGTTAAATCTAAACAAAAAGATTTAATCTTTTCTCAACTGGGTTCAAGAACAGTGTTAGTGAAGACACCATTCACGACAAACCCAAATCACATTTGATATTCAATACAAGGCTCTGAATAGAAAATATACCGGCTTATATTCAATATCAAATTCTACGACTAACAAATATCGCATTGGAAATAACGATATATATATATATATCTTTCAAATTTCCATAACAACACCTGTATAATCACGAATTCTAACATCGAAATATTCCGAAGACAATTTCGATTCAAATCCATTCCAATGCAATCATTGGAAATTTTGGTTATTTTCAAAACCATTTCAAATTCAATTTATTTATTTAAAAATAAATAGAATTATAATTCTAGTTCAAAACTAGTTCATTTCGATAAAAATCTATTTTTATCTTTTCAAATATGGAGTTTTTCATCCCAAATCTTCACAAATCATTTCTTATGATTTTACACAAATTATTACTATTTTTAATAATTTTATCAAGGCCCGTACAGTCGATTTCCATCAATGGCCATCGAACTGCACTTACAGCGACCTTTTTCAAATTTGATTTGGACGTAACTCCAAATCCAACCGTTAGATTTCACATTTCTAATATTCGTTAGAAAGCTCTTTTCGATACGAACCCAACGGTTCCGGTTTTAGGAGAATCCGACGGTCGGATCTCCCGTAATGTCCGTTTGAAATAAATGGTCGAAATTCACGAACTGCCGCGGCGCGGCGCGTTCTATTCAGGCCATTATATTATATATATAATATATATAATATATATATCGTCGATTTCTATTTAAAACGAATTATATAAATAGTTTTAAATTCGTTTCAAAAGCAATTTCAACTTCCATTTCAATTCAAATCGAAATTGAATTCTTCTTCATAAATTCGTTTCAAAATTCATTTCTATTCAATTCAAATTTCAATTCAATTTGAATTCATTTCAATTCGCTTTCAATTCAATTTGAATTCGTTTTCAATTCAATTCATTTCGAAATCGTTTTCAATTCAATTCATTTCGAAATCGTTTTCAATTCAATTCATTTCGAAATCGTTTTCAATTCCATTCATTTCGAAATCGTTTTCAATTCAATTCATTTCGAAATCGTTTTCAATTCAATTCATTTCGAAATCGTTTTCAATTCGATTCATTTCGAAATCGTTTTCAATTCAATTCATTTCGAAATCGTTTTCAATTCAATTCATTTCGAAATCGTTTTCAAATCGATATAAATATCGTTCACGTCAAAATGGCGTCAATCTAATCATCACGGCTTCATATATTGATATTTTCAAATATTCCATTTCGAATATTTCTATTTCAAATATTTCTATTTCTAAACTGGAATGAGGCCCAATCAATTACCATATAAAATTAATTATATGGATTTTCATACAACACATGTATATAATAGCATTGAAAAATGATCAACCATCAACCAAAGTGCACTACACTGTATAAGCATCAAATAAAGATATCTAACGCTTATAACAGCATGTCAATCGATCGATCGACATATTTAATCAATCAGGATGAGTGAACTTCAAATTTCATCCCAACACCCGTGTGGGGTTTCAAACAACCAAACACAGATTTTATTCGTGCAGTTGGGCGATGTGTAAAATTTATCGTCCCAATCAATGTCATTCAAATAGGTGTACATAAACAAACCGTCCGGTTTGCAAATGAATATTTTATTTTGTTCACTTCACTATTTTCATATTCACGTTAAAAATTATATTTTTAACGATAAAACATTTTATTTCAACCTATGAATTTCTATTCAATTCATTTATTCAATAAAATGATATTTTTATTTTTCTAACATATTTTAGAAAATTTCGGCGGCATAACGGCACGATACTAGAAACGGGACGAGGCCTAGCCTTATCCCCGGTCTAGTGAAGGCCCACGTCATTCACACATCAATCAAATTCACCAAACAACCAAATTCAAATCAAATCATATAACTAAGCTATGCAACCAAACAAACAAGTCCATGGTCTGTGGACGATTGTGTCGGGTGCTACTAAGCACCGTCTGCATCCTAGTATATATATATAACTAGAAAAGAAATTGAAAGGTGAGAAATTCTCACAAATAGCTATCCTAGCTCCACGGCACTTCATTGATAGAAATCTTCATCGCTATCGCATCTTCGTCATCTTCGTTGACCGCTTTCACTACATATATAAAAATCGAATTTTTTTCTATGTTATTCAATATATAAGAATCCTATTTTTATTTCACTATTTAATATATAAAAATCATATTTTTAATCGGCTATTCCTATTTTAAAACAATGTTAATTTTATTTTCAAAACAACGCAACTTCTATAATTGTAAAAATAGAATTTTTATCACTATCTCTTTAATGTAAAAATAGAATTTTTTTTATCGCCTCCTTTAAAATAAAGTTCATACTTTTATTTCACTACTCATATAATAAAAATCATATTTTTATTATACTACCTATATAAAAATTTCAGTTTTCTATTTTAAAAACATATATAAAAATTTCAGTTTTCTCTTTAAAAACATATATAAAAGTTTCAGTTTTCTCTTTAAAAACATATATAAAAGTTTCAGTTTTCTCTTTAAAAACATAAATAAAAGTTTTAGTTTTCTTTTTATTCTTTTTACTGTATTTTAATGAAAACGAAAATAAAATAAAATAAAATAAGAAAATAAAAGTAAAATAAAAATACCAGCGAAGGGGGCGATGGCCAGGCTCGGCGGCAGGAGGATGCGGTTTGGGGGAGGGCTGTCGCCACGCGGCGGGGAGCTGTGGGAGGAGGGCGGCTTCGATTGCGGGTTCAGGTCTGGTTCGCGTTGCTCGCGAAGAAGGGGGGGAAGCTCAGGGAGGGGCGCGGCCTCGTTGCGCCTGGAGGAGGGCGCGTCGCCCCTGACGGGGGCGATGGCCGACGTCGATCCAGGAGGGCGCTCTCTCCTTTTTTTTTTTTTTATTCTTTTGTCTGAATCGAAATGAAGAAATAGGGGGGGGGGGGCAGAATGAAATAAGGGGGAGGGGAGAGAGAATGATTTCTCTTTTTTTTTTTTTAATTCCTAAATGTTGACTTTTTATTTTCGACCTCTAAACGAGACCCACCGCCTGTCGTCCATAGCGTTTCACCCCCATTCCGAACACAATGGGATATGTTTCGTATGCTGATTCGATCGTTTGAATCAGTTTCCGTTAAATTTACATTTAAATCATTATATTGAATTTTAAACGTACATTTCAAATTACCGGGGTCACATACTAACTAGAAAAATTCACGAAAAATATTTTCTAGTTTCGTATTGACGATATGGTCCTAACAAAACTAATTTCGTCGAATTCTGAGACCGTTGGAAAAATGGCCAATTTCCAGTCGATTAAAATCAACTGAAACTGGTCAAACGCGTTTTCCTTTGCCACGCTCACATATTGATTCGAAAAATTACGAAATTTGGAATCTAGCAATAACTCGACACTGCGGATCCAACAAAACTGGTTTCGTCGAAATCTGAGGTCATTTGCAAAATGTCCATTTTTAAGGGCCTGAATTCCATAGCGACTATTCAGAATTTTCAACTGGACATATCTTTTGACCCCCGCTATGAAATTTCAATTTTTCAGATTTGTTGGAAATATATCATCAATTAGATCCTATTATTTTTTGGTTTCACTAAAATCCGGATTGTTTTGCACCCGGTACATTCAATTGAAGTTTGAAATCGAATTATCGAACTACCGCGCCATTTTCAATTCTATTTATAATTATATATAAATATTTATATTCTAACGACGACGCGTATAAATATATACGTTCGAATTATATTCGAAATAAATTTCTCGTCGATATTATTTAAAATAATCTATTTTAAATATTCAAAATTCGCTAAAATTTTAAACTTTTAAACTGGCCCAGATTTTCGGGTTATTACATTCTAGTCCCTAATCAAGAACAGTCAATGAAGGTCATTGATGATGAAGTTAGTACGATGAATCTCATAAAACATAGAGTTGAAGATGCAACATGATCAATGTTCCCTACCATTGAAATTGATAGCGGCGATTTTAATGTCAAATAGGAACCAAATGTTAGAGCGAAAAAATATATGATTTATTTGATGCTGCTAAAAACCCTTCTAGAATAGATGTACAAGCAACGCTTAATTATCAGCAATCGCAGAGTGCATTATAATGAAATCAAAATACAACCTTATGGCGGCCGGATTTACTGCTGTTGTTCAAGCTTCTAGAAACCATATATGGTGCGAAAATTATTATAAAGTGAACAAACTTATCTCATCTTTCAGTTTGTTGTATCAAAAAATAGGTACTTGTTTAAGTGATTGCATATTGGGAAGAAGACATCAATCTTAGAAATTGTAAAATATGTAATCAGGAAAGATACAAACTAAGGAAAAAGAAGGAAAAGAAGTTCCGTACAAGCGTATGCATTACTTACCTATCACTCCTAGACTTCAAAGGTTATATGCATCATTTGTAACAACGCATCATATGAGATTGCACAGTGTGAGAACACTTGAAGAATGTACGTTTACACACTCATCCGATGGGAAAACATGGAAATATTTTGATAAGAAATATCCCAATTTCGCAGTGAAGAGCCACAACAATGGACTAGGTTTATGTAAGGATGGATTCTCACCTTTTTCTCATTTTGGTTATAAATATTCATCTTGACCCATAATAATTACACCTTACAATCTACCCCCATGAATTTGTATGAAAAATCTGTATATGTTTCTCACAATTTTCATTCCTGGCCCAAATGATCTGACACAGGCCATCGACGTTTACTTCCAATCGTTAATCGAAGAGTTAAAAACATTATGCTATGAAGGAGTTAAAACAAATGGCGTATCAAAAAAGATTTTTTTTGGGATGTTCACTTCTTTGTTATGGACTATTAACGATTTTTGTGCATATGCAATGATTTCGGGTCGGTGTACGGTCGGTCGCTTTGCTTGTCCTTATTGCACGGAAGAGACACGAGCATTCGTCTTATCATATGGAAAGAAAATTCTATGGTTTGATTGTCATCGATGTTTTCTCCATATTAATCATCCATTTTGAAGAGACAAAAAACTTCATGGTAATAAACATGAGACTCTATGAGCACCAACAGTTTGGTTAAGCGAAGATATATATGAACTTATGGAAGATTCTCCAATGAAACCAGATAGCAAACTGAAATCTAAGGTGAATCGGTGGTACATAACTGATGCAAATAGAGTATATTCTGGAGTTGTCCTATTGGAAAAATCTCTTAATCCGTCGTAACATTGATGTGATGCATAACGAGAAAAACGTATTTTATGATGTATTTAATACATTTTTGAATGTTAAGAGGAAGACTAAGGACGATCTGAAATCAAGACATGATATAGCAGAAATATATAATCTTCCAGAGTTACATATGAAGCCAAATGACAGTGCAGAACCTAAAGCATGCTATGAACTAGAAAACAACCAAGTTAAAGTACTATTAAAATGGGTGGAAGGATTACGATTGCCCAATGGAATTTTCTCTAATTGTTATAGATGCATCAACTATAAAAATGGAAGACTGAGTGGTATTTGTGATGGAAAATTTGTTACCCATCACTATAAAAGAACTGTTGTCCGTAAAAGTCTAGATGGTAATAATGAAACTTAGTTTATTTTGATTTATTCGACTACGTTAAAATTTGACTGCCTACTTAAACTTGAAGAAGAAATCCCCATTGTAACACCCCGTAATTCTGTTAATATTAATATTCACAAATTAAAGAATAACTAATCTCAGACGTGAGAATTGTGGGAAACGGGTTGCGCCATTGTGTTCGTCTCGGAATTTTGGTTGAAATAGAGTCCGAGTTTGCGTGATTTGGACTTCGTATGAAGGAGATATGGCCATCGGAAGTTTCAGAAAATTCAAAATTCAAAATTCAAAGTCAAACAGGCCAGGCGGGAAATTTCCCGCCCAACACCCCAGGTCGACTGGGGAGTCGACACCCCCAGGACCAGGTCGACTGCGCAGTCGACTTGGGTGTCGACCTGGTCAAGTCGGCTAGGTTTTGGCTGAGTCCAATCTTGAGCTGTTGATGTGTCTTTAGGGCTGAGTTGGCTAATTTAACGGTTCAGGTTAGTTCTGAGTTGATCTGACGGTCTAAATAAATCCTAAACTCTATATATACCTAGGTAGTCTCTTACTCTAAAATCACATGAAAAATAGAATAGCCGCCGTCATGCCATCGCCATAGAACTCAGTGTAGCCGCCGCCAACTAAGAAGGGAGAAAGCTAATCAAAACTCTAATTCTACTCAACTCTAAAGCAAATCAAGACTCTCTTTCTTTTCTAATTGTGAGTATGATGATCTTAATAAGATTATTAGCAAACTAATTAGATTAAGATGTGATATGGATTATAAGAAAATGACGTGAATTGTCATATATGTTGTTGTAAACCTTATGCTATCATGTATGTTGTAAATCCTATGTTATGTGATGATGATATCCTATATGTTGTAAATCATGCTATGATGATATTATATATGTTGCAAGTTTCTATGCTAAGTTGCGATGTTACAAAGCCATGATGTTATTATGTTGTAGTTAGCTTATGAATCATGATGTTGATTATATATATTTGGGCTATGATGATTCACATGATAAATCACATGTACCTATGCAAGTTTAGATTTATTAGTATGTATAATCTCACATATTGTATGACATCTATTTAGATCTAGAATTATGACATCTATTTAGATACAGAATTATGCTATGACATGTGTGAGTTCTATGTGTTAGATGCTAGTTCACACCATCATTATGTTGCATAAACCACATAAGCAAGTTTATACATGAACTTGGGTTATGATCATATTATGTAAGTTGTGACATTTAACCAAACAAGTTGACACCTTTAGATCCATGACATGTGTAGTTTTATGCAAGTTTCACCCCTATTATGATTTGATCTATTTTATTTGTCTATATGTTGTGATAATTTATCTTTGTGCTATGAGTTAGACTATTCGAGTCTAACGTATATTTTGTGTTGAATAAGCGAACGTATAACGTGGGGTAGGGGTAATATTAAGGATTTAATATTAAGAAATTGGGGTGCAATTGATATGATTTTGCATACCGTAAGTGGATGGCCATAATTGAGTCAATTATGGACATCATTAAAATTGGAATTAATTAATGATTTGAATAGGGATATATTTAAAACTGGGGTAAAAGATTATAAGTGTTAATCAATGCTTAGGACACGAGGTTGGACTCATTTGTGACGTAAAACTGCCTGGACCCGCCCGGTGAATCCAGTAGTCACAAATGTCAGCCCAATGTGAGAGGTCCTAGGCCCAAATTAAAGCATAACAGTTGTAAAGACACGAGGTTAGACTCTTTTTTGGTGTAAGACTGCCCGGACCCGCCCGGTGAATCCAGCTGCCATAAATGTCAGTCTAATGTGAGAGTTCTTTATGAGGTTATGGCCTGAATGAATTAAGAAATACTTAACCAGATAAACATGTGAAGTGGGACATGGGGGTTAAGTAGGTGCCTTGGGTGGCATGAGGAATCTAGTGGGTGCCTTTAGTGGCATTTGAAATACGATTAGTAAGACTTAACCAAACACACATGTAAATGAACATGACTAAGAGGGTTAACTGGGATGTACTAGTGGGGACAAGCTTAGGTGGATAGCATGTGGTAAGTAAAGGGGGCCTATTTCAACCAGTAACCCAAAACGTATCTTTGTGGGCTCGACTCAAGTCGAGGACGGGACACGCGTACTGGGCTTGACTATAAGAGGCCAAACGGGTTAGCGGTGGCAACGCAAGTCCAACGGGTTTCATATGCGTGTGTGGACCCGGGCTGGTAGGTAAGACATTGTTGCATCGTGTAGGTATAAGCCGTGCATTCTTTAGCTGTATCGGGTTGCCACTTTAGGGGAGTGATACACCCCACTGTGGGACCAGCACGGGTATCTACGAGTAGGGAGCCGATCGCAAGTGGGTAGTGGGGTACACCTAGCGGAGATAGGGGCAGGCGGCACCTATGTAGTCAGCTAGGGGTACACAAAGCTATTTATATAATTTCTAAGTTCGGTAAGTGGGATCAACCTTTAGGGTGACTGGTGTGGTGCAGTGTAGTAATTATTCGTTAGTATTAGGTGTGCCTTTAACGTTATCTTTATCTGCTCTTCCATACCCAATGGTTCATAGACATTTCCTTATTTTCTAGCTTGTGCCTCAGTCTAATTATTTTGATAATAGTATTGTTAGAATTATCATACTCGCCAGACTTTATGTCTGACCCCCTCCATTTCTATCTTTTCCCCCCTCCAGGTCCTCAGGGTGGGCCCAGTTCTAGCGGAGTTTGATTGGATTGCTTTATCTCTCTTTTGGAAAGCTTGGACCGCTGAAGTAAAGTCCAGCTTGTTATCTTCTTTAATGGCTATTTATGTAATGGGGTTATGTATTTTGTTTTATCAAGATGGATATTGTACTTGACTCTGATTTATGGTTTTATGATGTAAAAAACATGTTTAATTTCCGCTGCAATGAAATAAAGTTTTAGATTTCCAAGTACTACTTATTATCTGTCTTGTTGTAATTTTTCTGTTCTATATTCACTTAAAACCTCCATGGAAGTTAATGCATTCCCTTTGTGAGTGACATTAATGGCGTGGGGGTGTTACACCTATACTGCTTTGCAATCGAGAAAAAAAATTTCCTTTAGGTTTCTTCCATATAATAGAGCATTTACCTGTTCATCTTCCGTATAAAGCTCGTCTTCGAGGTCCTATGCAATATGGATGGATGTATCCATTCAGGAGGTATGTTGCTATATTAAGTATGGACATGTTAATTTAGTTATAAATAAAAGTTAATACTGAACTAAGATTGAGATGACCCCAAACCCCGTACTGACGGCGACAAGGGTAATCCTTGGAATATAACACATAAACAGATAACAACAGAACAGAATTAAATAAATACACCAGATAATGAACAATAGAATATACTGGATAAACGTAATCATCAGAGTTACACAGTATACAGGATCACACTTGGTACAAATACAGTTCAGCTATACATAAATGTCTACAGCGGAAAACAAACAAAATATGTACAATAGGAGCTGAACAGCATAAAATAGATAAATGATAGAATCCATCTTCAACTCCAGCTATCCAGAAAGAGCCAGCTAAACCTGAATACAAGGCTGCCCGTGTAGGAAAAGGGGCACCCGAGTTTGAGAGTGAAACAAACTACGAGTCAGTCATGGGACTGGTATGAGAAATCTACTCAACACATTTATAATATGGCTAATCACAGGACCACGCCACTTTCGTGGAATGGGTTTACTCCATTGGATTGCCAGTGCTTTATAACAAACAATTCTTTCAAATATCGCAATGCTTTTTATAAAAATGAAGCCATTATAAGACTCAGTTCCCATCACACAATGCAACACAAACCGAAGGATAGAGT
>JASFAX010003033.1:0-43851 GCA_030737875.1 Allium sativum
AACCGAGATAAGCTCATGTACAAGGGGTTCAAGAAAGAAAGATAAATGTACCGAGCCTTCTCCTATTGGTATTGGTGCCTCATTGGATTCAATCCCGATGGCCTAAGCCCACTAGGCGGTGACCTAGGGCCTCCAATATTTAAGTGCTTCAAAACTGGACAGTTAAAGTGCTTATCGGTTCTATAGCGGTGGAGGTGCAAAAAGGTGTTGCGAGGATAAAGTGAGGAAACAGCTGGGCTATAGCGGAGGTGCAAAAAGATCCATTTAATGTGAAACGAAATATTGAAAATTAATTAACTAACGTTCTTACATAATATATTTATAAGAAACCGACATTAATAAATCTTATATAACAAAATCAAAAAATATTATGGTTACGCATACTAGATTTGATGATTATAATATATTTTTATATTATATTGGACACTTATGCCTTAAAATTAGTTCTTTACACTAACTCTTTTTATTTTTTAAAAAAGAGAACCAGTCAAATCAAGCCCTATATATTAATATTGCTAAAACGGATGCTAAAAAGTCTTGATTTAGCGGATGCAGCGGGAAATAACAGGGCTAAAAGCAGATCGACTATTCATCAACACTAAATTAAAATAACGTAGCGGTTGAAGAGCACTATGAGCTATAGCGGGGATTTTGCGGGCTTTAACCGCATAGTCTCAAAATTAAATATTTATTGTATATATAGGATTGTTCCTGGTATATCGCATGATAATGTATTTGGCTTTATGGTAAAATTGCAGAATCCCTTGATAAAGACCAGTGTTCCAGTGCCAAGAGGTTCTGCATGATGCTGAATTTTTGCAGGCTTCCAAAATTAATCTCTTTTTGCTTAAATCAATTTTTATTTTTCCTAGGGCCTTGAGCAAAACAGGGTCTTGCCTGTGACACCCCACGTCCGTTAATGTCACTCACTAAGGGAATGCATTAAGTTTTGTTAAGTGCTATAGCTAAACAGACACAGAATAATTACAAGACAGATATAAAATAGCTGCGGAATTAAAAACTTTTATTAATCATAAAGCATGGTTACACCATATTTATGAAAATACATAAACTCAGTACATCACTAAAACTTCTGTCTTGTACTTTAAATATCGGAGTGCAATAACAAAGAAAGCATAATCCCCAAATCATAAGCCATAGTAGCAAAGGTAGAAGCTTGAGCAATACATCTAGAAGCTCCAAGAAAGACGATAGCAGAATCCTGACTAACCTGATAATTCCCTCCCTTGAGAACCTTGGGGGAGGGGGGAACGGAAGAAAGAAGAGGAAACAAAAAGGATCAGACATAAATTCTGGCGAGTCTAGTTACTTTTAGCCAGTAAATAAATAAAAGTAACATGATAGGCATATAAAGCGGATAAGAGAGAGATCACTACATAAATGGCAGGTGTGATAAGGTAAACAAGATAAGGTGTGAATGCTTCACTAATGATTACTCTGCACTATTACTAGTATAACTGAAATGAGATGATCCCCTCCACTATGAGTTGGTAAGCTTAGGTCATACGTCCAATTATAACCTAACCACTACCCTAATCAATCGGCTCCCTACTCTGTAGATATCCTGTGCTGGCCCCACAGTAGGAGGTATCACTTCCTAAGGTGGCAACTCAAGACGTGTACACAACCATATCTATTGGTGTCACGGTCGTCTTAGCCCCCTCTGCCTGGCCCATGCACGCACATGTCCCCGGTCGGTTTGCGCCACCCACACCGTCCGTCTCGTTTGGATCTCTTACAATCAATCAGTAAGCGTGCCCCTTCTCTGCCTAGTGCAGAGTTCTTTACTTGATACCAACTCCGGGTTACTGACTGAAATGGGTCCCACACAATATGATACAAGCTCTCCCCCTTGTCTTGTATCCCCACTAGGTTTTCCACTGAATATGTATACCCTTAGGTATCTTTAATTACATATCCTACGAGTTATGATTACCCTAAAGGGGTGTCTTTAACTACATAACTCCAATCTTTCTACCAGTTATGCTTACCTATAGGTGTCTTTAATACATAACCCCCAATCTTCCAACCAGTTATGCTTACCTATAGGTGTCTTTAATACATAACCCTATTATTTCTACAAGTTATGTTTACCCTAAAAGGTGTCTTTAATTTCATAACTTTATTATTTCCATCGGTTATGTATACCACTAGGTGTCTTTAATTACATAACCTTACCGGGTTAAATTTGCGGGCCTATATATGCTAATATTACCCACCTACCCAAGATTTACTTAACCCTCCCACTGATCCAAGCATGTTTATTTAACGGTTAAGTTTATGGGTCTATATATACTAATATTACCCACCTACCCATGATTTACTTAACCATCCCACTGATCCTAGCATGTTTATTTAACAGTTAAGTTTGTGGGCCTATACATACTAATATTACCCACCTACCCAAGATTTACTTAACCGTCCCACTAATCCAATAAGTTTTACTTAACCCTAACTTAAGTTCATAATCATACAATCTTTAAATTAGGTTAAATAGTCCAATTCAATACCATGTCCAATTATGGTTATAATGGGCTAGACCTCCCATATTAGGCCTACAACGTGTGGATGCTGGGTATGTCGGTCGGGTCTAGGCAGTCTTATTCCACAGTTGGGCCTAACCTCGTGTCTTAGCCTGATTCGTATTTACATACTTAGACCTCTCACATTAGGTTCAGCATTAGTGGCTGTTGGATAAGCCAGTCGGGTCCGGGCAGACTTCCGCCACTAATGCAACCTAACCTCGTGTCATAAGTACAATTACAATTCCTAATTGTAATTACTAAACATTCCATTTTTAATTAATTTATCAATTAATTAATCCTTTCCTTTTTCAGGTGTCAATACCTATTTTACCTAATAATTTGAATTACATGTCCAAAAATGTTCAAATTCAAATTATGGCATTTTAAACCCTTTTTCCCCCGTTCCTTAACTAGCGCCCTCACAAAATTGGCAACTTGCCTAGGCTAGACAATAGCCTAGTCATAAACGATAATAGGGAAAATAATGGGAATAAAACTAAAATGATCATCTTGGCATAAACATAAACTTATCATGATAACAAGGTGAGTGGACATGAAATTTTCATCATAACAAGATGAACATAACATGATGTCTCAGTAAGCATAGTAAGATCTAAATCAGCAGTTTAGATGTCCAATTTGTTAAGATCTAACATGATAACACATGGTGATAGATTAGATCACATGATTCAGATCTAGAGGTTAAAATAGCTCTAACATGATAACTCAAGGTGATAAATTAGATCACATAAAATATATCTAACATGATAACACAAGGTGATAATCTAGATCTGACTAACAGTTTCAATGTCCACATAAATTAGATCTACTAGTTTAGAAATAGATCTACACAAATCCACATCATAACATGCCATAGAAGTTACAATTTAGATAAAGATTTAGATCCAATCCTAACCAATTCAATGTGGCATATGTTCATGATTTACATAAATGATTAGGTCTATCCAATGACATAACTATTCAAATTAATAGATTTATATTAACCACAATATAGTTACAAACAAAAATCCACAATAATAACATAGTAGAATAATCATCATTGAATTGGATCTAAAGGAATAGATCTATCATGACATAGCAGAATAATCACAATTGAATTGGATCTAAAGAAATAGATCTATCATGACATAGCAGATGTATCACAATTGAATTGGATCTAAAGAAATAGATCTATCATGACATAGTATCAGATATGATAATAGCATAGATTCATGGTTTACACATATCCAAATCACAGTCTTTCATAATTTACTTCTATTTATCTAAACCTAAAAGCAATTGGAACTCACAGCGTTAGGTTTAGAGAATAGAGAGAATGGATCTTGAATTCTGAATTTGATTATGAAAGTATGTTGTTGAAGAAAACGGTTCAGTTCGCATTCCAGCAGCATATGGCCTCCATGACTTCTAATGAAGAAAATATGAGAAATAGCCACATATCTATAGCTGTAGAGCCCTCTGAAACCGACTGCCACCTCATCCTTAGGGGTGTTGACACCCCTGTGTGTGGGTAGACCCCTAGGTCGACACCCCTCTAAGGGGGAACGACCCCCTAGAGCGGGAATTTTGGCGCCCTGATGAATTTTTTGGAATTTGAATCTTTCTGGATATAATTCTGACTCATATCTGACTCATACGTATGTATATAATTTTTCGGTGTGTATACAAACTTAAAACCCTCATAACTTCCTCATACGGTGTCCGTTTTACGTAAACCAAATGTCTGTCTTGACCAAAATTTCGAGATGGACGCAATGGTGCAGTCCGTTTCCTCTAATTCTGAATATTAAACTAATTATTATTTAATTTACCCTCTTTTAGTGTCGGTACAAATTCAGGGTGTTACATTCTCCCCTACTCAACGGATTTCGTTCCGAAATCTCTAAGTTGAGAAGACTGTATATCCTACCATCCATCATCCTTCTACTCATCCACCAATCACTGGCATCCATTGTCCTTAAAGATTTCTAATGCTTATATGAATATATGCGAAGGTGTGTGTATATGTCCCAACACTAATGCGAAGATTAGGCGGTCTACTGATTCAGTTGACCTCCTTAATGTAATGTATGTTAGTGCCATGAATCCAATATGTATGCAAATAAACTTATCATATCATATAAGTTCTATATGTGTGCACATTCATTCGTCTAAATGCAACATCATATGCTAACTCATCCATTTCCATTCATAAAAGAAAAGAAAATATACACACATCCATATGCAGTATGAGAGTGATTGAGCCGATCTTAGTTCCTAATGTGTGTGTATATGCGTCCACAGGCAACCACTAGCAAACACTTGCATCCATCAAACATAACATGTTTCAAACACATGTTTACATCCATAGGATTCCTTTCTAAAGGTCGAAAGTACGATGGATAAGATATATTCTATTGACAGAAACAAGCACTGATAAAACTTAGGAAAAAGGAGTTAAGAACATACCCTCGAAAAGAAAAGGGTATGAAGCACGAATCTTGTCTTCGGTCTCCCAAGTCGCATCTTCTGGGTTATCTCCCCATTGAACCTTTAGCAACCTAATCTCCTTATTGTGCAGCTTCTTAACCTCTGACCCAAGAATATGGGTAGTGACTCGTCTGACTGTCACCTCCCGTTCCACTTTGACTTCTTCTAACATACTCGGCTCAACAACTTCCACGGTGTAATGCAGGCACTTCCGCAGATGAGAGACGTGGAAAACGTCATGAACACCGAATAGATTTTTTGGGAGCTTTACTCGGTAGGCCATTTGGCCAATCTTCTCGATTACGGGAAATGGTCCCACAAACCTAGGTGCCAACTTCCCTACTGATCCGAAGCGAACCACATTCCTAAAAGGCGATACTTTGATAAAAACCAAGTCTCCCACTTCGAATTCGATGTCAGTACTTCTCTTATCTGCATAGGACTTCTGCCTATCTTGAGCTGTCTTCATCCGCCGTCGAATAAGGTCAATCTTTTTTGGCGTTTCCCTAACCATATCTGGTCCAAGTAATAATCTTTTTGTAGATTCCAACCAGCAAGTTGGCGATCTACAGGGTCATCCATATAATGCTTCGAAGGGTGCCATGCCGATGCTGGCCTGATAACTATTATTATAGGCAAACTCTACCAAAGGAAGATGCTCTTCCCAAGTCCCTCCGAAGTATTGGATACACAGCCTTAGAAGATCTTCAAGAATCATGTTCACCCTCTTCATCTGTCCGTCGGTCTGAGGATGATAAGATGTGCTCAAACACAACTATATACCTAATGCTTCTTGCAAGCTCCTCCAAAATTCGCAGGTAAAGATAGGGTCACGATCGCTCACAATGCTGGAAGGTACTCCATGATGACGAACTATCTCACGAACATAAATTGCTACCAACCATGGTGCCGTCCTCTTACTCTTAACTGGAAATAAAATGAGTGCTCTTTAGTAAGCCTGTCTACTACCAATCAAATGCTGGTGTTGCCCCTCGTTGATCTGGGCAAACCATCTATGAAATCCTTATAGACGCTCTCCCACTTCCACTGCGGGACCTCTAAAGGATAAAGTAAACCACCGAGCTCCCTTTGCTCAGCTTTAACTTGTTGGCAAACCAGATATTGAGAAACAACACTGCTACATCTTTCTTCATCCCATCCCAAAAGAAAACCCTTTCTCAAGTAGCTCCCCTACCTGCTTACTCAGCTCCCTCCTTTCCCTTGGAGCCATATGGCGCACTGGTAATGCAACTAGCTTTGCATTGTGCACCAAATATATACGAAAAATCGATCTCGCACCTCGGAGGTAATCCCCGTACCTGATCAAAAACGTCAGAATAATCTCGGACTAATGGAACAAATTGCAGATTATTGACAGACGCATCAAGAGACTCTAGGAAACTAAGCATAACCGACCCTTGTGGGTCTCAAGAAATCTCGAGTGTCCTCCCATGACAAGTCAGAGGCCTAACGACCCTCCTCTCACAATCCAAAATGGTACCATATGTGGTAAGCCAGTCCATTCCTAGAATCAACCCATAACCCATAAACTCGAGCACATATGCGTCACACTCAAACTCGACGCCTAACACAGATATTCTCAAACCCCGACAAATCATAAATAAATGAGCCGAACCACCAATGGGGTTTGAGACAACAACGGGATCCACTATCATACTAGTATTTAAGTGCAGAGATTCAACTACAGAACTAGATATAAACGAGTGTGAAGCGCCAGAATCAAAAGGGTTTTAATAGGGTGACTGGAAAGAGAAATCAAACCTTCCATAGAACTTTCCTACCTCTATCTGGTGCACTAGCCACGAGAGCATTCGCTTGCCCTCCAGAGGTTCCTGTCCTTTGACATTGCCCTTAATTCCTTAGGCACTCCCTAGAATAGTGTCCGACCTCTTCACAAACGAAACAAGCATTCTTCCCTTTCCTGCAGTCCTGGGCCAAGTGACCCTCTCACCTGCAACTATGGCACTTCCTCTTACCCTTAGCCTTGTCATTCTTTCCGCCCTTCTTCTGTTGCTGTTGCCGTCCTTTCTTGGGCCATACCTTTTTATTTTGTGTTTCCTCAACCTTAACTTTTTCCTTTTCACCTTTATTTGAACTTTATCTATGTTCCCTTCCCGGGCCATCATTTTTCTCATCCTTGGGCAGTACTCCTTAGCCCTAACTCTCTTGTTCTCCTTTTTAGCATCCTTGTGTAACAAGCTAACAAGTCTCTCGAAAGTTGCCTCCATCGGACGAAAATCCTTATGAAGCTCGAGAAAATTAGCCGTAGGTGATACTACTGCAGCTACAGATGGAGGTTAGGCACTTCATTGCCCTTCGACATGTGCCGCAGTTCAAACATGCCTATGACATTATGCCAGAACGGGGAGACCTTTCAGGAAGAATCGGTTCCCCAGACAAAAAGAAAAAGAAATAAAGCAGAGAATCGAGAGATATTTCCTATGGCTTTGGGGAATATGTTTTTCAAAATAGACTTTTCTTTTTGAAAATGCTTTCTTTTAAATCCTTTTTGAAAATAATTTTCAAAAACTTTATCCAATCTCGTAACCTTCAGCTCGGATACCACGTGTGACACCCCACGTCCGTTAATGTCACTCACTAAGGGAATGCATTAAGTTTCGTGAAGTGCTATAGGTAAACAGACACAGAATAATTACAAGACAGATATAAAATAGCAGCGGAATTAAATTTTTTTATTAATCATAAAGCACAGTTACACCATATGTCTGAAAATACATAAACTCGGTACATCACTAAAACTTCTGCCATGTACTTTAAATATCACAGTGCAATAACAAAGAAAGCATAATCCCCAAATCATAAGCCATAGTAGCAAAGGTAGAATCTTGAGCAATACATCTAGAAGCTCCAAGCAAGACGACAGCACAATCTTGACTAAGCCTGAGAATTCCCTCCCTTGAGAACCTGGAGTGGGGGGGGGGAATGGAAGAAAGAAGAGGAAACAAAAAGGATCAGACATAAAGTCTGGCGAGTCTAGTTACTTTTAACCAGTAAATAAATAAAAGTAATATGATAGGCATATAAAGTGGATAAGAGAGAGATCACTACATAAATGACAGGTGTGACAAGGTAAACAAGATAAGGTGCAAATGCTTCACTAATGATTACTCTGCACTATTACTAGTATAATTGAAATGAGATGATCCCCTCCACTATGAGTTGGTAGGCTTAGGTCATACGTCCAAGTATACCCTAACCACTACCCTAATTGATTGGCTCCCTACTCCGTAGATATCATGTGATGGCCCCACAGTAGGAGGTATCACTTCCTAAGGTGGCAACCCAAGATGTGCACAACCATATCTATAGGTGCCACAGTCGTCTTAGCCCCCTCTGCCTGGCCTATGCACGCACATGTCCCCGGTCGGTTTACGCCGCCCACACCGTCCGTCTCATTTGGATATCTTACAATCAATCAGTAAGTGTGCTCCTTCTCTTCTTAGTACAAAGTTCTTTACTTGATACCAACTTCGGGTTACTGACTGAATGGGTCCTATACAATATGATACAAGCTCTCCCACTTATCTTGTATCCTTACAAGGTTTCCACTGAATATGGATACCCTTAGGTGTCTTTAATTACATAGTCCTATACAAATTATACTTACCCTAAAGCGGTGTCTTTAATTACATAACTCTAATCTTTCTACCGGTTATGCTTACCTATAGGTGTCTTTAATACATAACCCTCAATCTTCCAACCAGTTATGCTTACCTATAGGTGTCTTTAATACATAACCCTATTATTTCGACAAGTTATGTTTACCCTAAAAGGTGTCTTTAATTTCTTAACTTTATTATTTCCACCGGTTATGTATACCACTAGGTGTCTTTAATTACATAACCATATCAGGTTAAATTTGTGGGCCTATATAAGATAATATTACCCACCTACCCAAGATTTAATTAAACCTCCCACTGATCCAAGCATGTTTATTTAACGGTTAAGTTTGTGGGCCTATATGTACTAAATTACCCACCTACCCAAGATTTACTTAACCCTCCCACTGATCCAAGCATGTTTATTTAACAGTTAAGTTTGTGGGCCTATATATACTAATATTACCCACCTACCCAAGATTTACTTAACCCTCCCACTGATCCAATAAGTTTTACTTAACCCTAACTTAAGTTCACAATCATACAATCTTTAAATTAGGTTAAGTAGTCCAATTCAATACTATGTCCAATTATGGTTATAATGGGCTAGACCTCCCATATTAGGCCTACAACGTGTGGATGCTGGATATGCCGGTCGGGTCCGGGCAGTCTTTTTCCACAGTTGGGCCTAACCTCGTGTCTTAGCCTGATTCGTATTTGCATACTTAGACCTCCCACATTAGGTTCAGCATTAGTGGCTGCTGGATATGCCAGTCGGGTCCGAGCAGACTTCCGCCGCTAATGCAACCTAACCTCGTGCCATAAGTACAATTACAATTCCTAATTGTAATTACTAAACATTCCATTTTTAATTAATTTACCAATTAATTAATCCTTTCCTTTTTTAGGTGTCAATACCTATTTTACCCAATAATTTGAATTACATGTCCAAAAATGTTCATATTCAAATTATGCCATTTTAACCTTTTTGCCCTCGTTCCTTAACTAGCGTCCTCACAAAATTGGCAACTTGCCTAGGCTAGACAATAGCCTAGTCATAAACGATAATAGGGAAAATAATGGGAATATAACTAAAATGATTATCTTGGCATAAACATAAACTTATCATGATAACAAGGTGAGTGGACATGAAATTTTCATCATAACAAGATGAACATAACATGATGTCTCTATAAGCATAGTAAGATCTAAATCAGCAGTTTAGATGTCCAATTTGTTAAGATCTAACATGATAACACATGGTGATAGATTAGATCACATGATTCAGATCTAGAGGTTAAAATAGCTCTAACATGATAACTCAAGGTGATAAATTAGATCACATAAAATAGATCTAACATGATAACACAAGGTGATAATCTAGATATGACTAACAGTTTCAATGTCCACATAAATTAGATCTACTAGTTTAGAAATAGATCTACACAAATCCACATCATAACATGCCATTGAAGTTACAATTTAGATAAAGATTTAGATCCAATCCTAACCAATTCAAGGTGGCATATGTTCATGATTTACATAAATGATTAGGTCTATCCAATGACATAACTATTCAAATTAACAGATTTATATTAACCACAATATAGTTACAAACCAAGATCCACAATAATAACACAGTAGAATAATCACCATTGAATTGGATCTAAAGAAATAGATCTATCATGACATAGCAGAATAATCACAATTGAATTGGATCTAAAGAAATAGATCCATCATGACATAGCAGAAATATCACAATTGAATTGGATCTAAAGAAATAGATCTATCATGACATAGTATCATATATGATAATAGCATAGATTCATGGTTTACACATATCCAAATCACATTCTTTCATAATTTACTTTTATTTATCTAAACCTAAAAGCAATTGGAACTCACAACATTAGGTTTAGAGAATAGAGATGACGGATCTTGAATTCTGAATTTGATTATGAAAGTATGTTGTTGTAGAAAACGGTTCAGTTCGCATTTCAGCAGCATATGGCCTCCATGACTTCCAATGAAGAAAATATAAGAAATAGCCACATAATTATAGCTGCAGAGCCCTCTGAAACTGACTGCCACCTTAACCCTAGGGGTGTCGACACCCCTATGGGTCGGTTGACCCCTAGGTCGACCCCTAGGTCAACACCCCTTTAGGGGGGTCGACCCCCTAGAGCAGGAATTTTGGCGCCCTGACGAGTTTTTTGGAATTTGAATCTTTCTGGATAGAATTCTAACTCAGCTCTTACTCATCTCTGAGTCATATGTTTGTATATAATTTTTCCACGCATATACAAACTTAAAACCCTCATAACTTCCTCATACGGTGTCCGTTTTACGCAAACCAAATGTCTATCTTGACCAGAATTTCGAGACAGACACAATGGTGCAGTCCGTTTCCTCTAAGTCTGAATATTAAATTAATTATTATTTAATTTATACTCTTTTAGTGTCGGTACAAATTCGGGGTGTTACATGGCCTGATTGAATTCAACATCAATTTGGTTCTCAAGATTTAACGAGAGTCTTTTTGCTTTTGTTGACCTCTAGCACGTTTTTTTCCATTTATATTACCTGGTTTCAACTTCACTTGGCCTTTCGCTTTCCATCTCGATGTCTACATTTTTTGCATGAGCCATTTCAACATCATCATCCATTTTTTTTTCTTCACTGGGCAGTTCAATGTTCTCATCTATTTCGTTTTCTTCATACAACCTTTTATTTTCTTCACAAGGCATTTTATTTACTCCACATGGCATTTGAATTAGCTCATGTCTTAATTCCTCTTCATTCTACATTGCAAGGTTCACCGGTTGGTTATATTTGACCTTTGACTTATACTTGTGGACTTTCTCGGTCTTCAATTGATGACGGGTATGTACACAACTTACAAACATATCCTTTTCTGTAAATTTAGGTATTAACAAAAGCAATTCATAAAAAGGTGCACACAAGTATTAGAACAAATTACATGGCTAACTATGTATGAAGCCTCATCTAAAATAATGCAAATGCAATAATGTATGTATAAAGCCTCATTTACAAAGATGTTGCTTCTCAAAAATTGTACATTTTAGTTCTGCTGTTAGCCCAATTGTATGATAGTTGATCTATTTATTATCTACAGACTCATACATATTTTAGTTATGTGGTTAAAGCAGTTGGCCATGTAGGAGTGGATGGTTAGATGTGGGTGGTAACGTATAGGTAGACAAGTAGTTTGAATTTGACTCGATAGTGGTTTTTGGTTGTGTAGTTGCTTGTGGTATGTGTAGGAGAATGTATCAAGCTACGATGAAGTATTTTTGGTTAACCTCGCAGAGGTAGATGGAAATACGAGTTGTTTGATGTTAGAAGAGTTTGCTTGAGTTGTTATATGTGTTTTAGATGGTGATGTGATTGTTGGAAAAATTGCAAGCTGCTTGTGCGCAAGTTTTTATGGTTTGTTTCTTCAGGCAAGGTAGAGTGATTGTTGAATTTAATATGGTACTAGTATATGTGTGCAAGAAAAAAGAAGCATGCTTGTTGTTTGAATGGTGTTTGAGGGGTTGTTAGGTGATGAAAGATGAGATGCAAACAATGGAGAATGCAAACAAGTAAAAATTAGAAACAAAAAAGAAATCTAGTATATGAGAAGGACCAATAGTGGTGTAAAGTGAATATTTAATAATTGTGACATATATGAGAATAATTGTGCAAGCAAATGAACACAGAATGTTAAATCTGAGAATATTTTTGTTTGATAAATGCAAAAAAAGGGAAAGATGAGGTTATTTCCTTTAGATAACAATGTAAATAAATAACAATAAATAAACAAAGAATGCGCCAAACAACACAAATAAAGTATAGTTAAACAAAAAAGAATTGCTAGTTTTTTTTAGTGAATATTAGGGACGGATCCTTAAAATCAAAGATCATGTAACATGCATTCTCTTAATAGTATTGATTCAAAGCGACTCTCTGTCACTGTAGCAATATGTTTCCCGTTAATTTTTGGGTTACTACTTAAAAAATTCAAAAAATTATAAATATTAACATAAAATTGCTAGAAAAGGAAAAGTTATAGAAATGTATGTACTTATTATGAATAAGTGCAAATATCTACAAGTATTCACATAGTGTACTGTAGAAACTAGAAAATACAAAATTAGAAAATGTTGCATAAATATTTGCACTTGTTGTGAAAAAATGCAGATATGTTTGTAACTATTTTTATAGCGTGTTGCAGAAATGTCACATTATATCAAAAAACTATAGACATGTCAACATTATTTCTTTATAGTTGCTTCTTTTTTGATTTTTTTACTAAAAGATGTATATTATCCATTTGCATGCAATTTACGTTATTTTTTTTGATAAATTGTGTAACAAAATGGTGTTGAATTAGTGTAGATATAGAATTTGAATTTTTGAAGCAATCAACAAAAATTGCCCTAACACATACAATTTTTTGTTATAGTTGCTGTGATATATGCAGTCGTTTGAAAAACTACAATAATTCCTGCATGTTTTGCTGAAACATGACCTTTTCCCTTTGTTTTACTTTTTTTTTGGAAAGGCAAGTGAAAAATTTATTATTCACAAAAACAAGAGTTACATCGACTTAAAATGCAAAAGCGATACAGACTCTTGAATGTCTAGCCTTGAACTTACGAAAATAAAGATGAAGCATACTTATTACAACATTATTCATATCGAGGTAAAGATACTACGTCACACGAGAATCACAGCAGCAACACCAAGCAGAAAATTCCTATATCCAAATTGCAAAGAAAGAAATAGACAACATAATTCACTGAATCGTCCCCATAAACCAATTCCAAACCGCATGCACAGTAAGGTTCTCGTCACAATTTACCAATAATTGTGTAAAGATATCACTAACAAAGAGTCCAGTGACTCGAGACTTAATTTAAGACAAGATCAAACATGGGACCAGGATTCTTCCTGGTATGTCGTTTCATCTTGTTGGTGAGCGGCATCACATCCTCTGGTAAGAAGTCATTACCATCATCTAAATCAGAGTCATCCCAGAATTTTCCTTTCAGCTTCTTGGGCTTAGATGAAAAAGTAAGAGAACTCATAGGAATTTCAGAAGATAGAGAAGCTAAAGAGGTATTAACTTGTGGAAAAGTCAAACCACAACCGATGACCATTGGAGGAGGTAAAGTAAGATCTTGAGGAGGCTTCAAGTTAGCACAAGGGGAAACCGGTGACTGTGAAGGATTAGGAGCTGATGGAGTAAGCTTCAAACCTTTATCGACAGGAGAAATGGAGGTATTTGGCCTAGATAAGTTTGGTGAGGAATCTGAAGAACTTGAAGTGCTACTACCAGATAAAGACTTTGGTGTTTGCACAGTTTCATTGCTATGTCCTTCTAATATGTTACCCTGCAGAGTCGCGTCTTCAGCAAACTGAGCAACATTGTTGATCACATTATTAAGAACCTCTTTATCAATATTATTTCTTTCTTGTGTATCGGAATCTAAAGCAGCTTCAAGGGCATTATCCATGTTAACATCTATATGATCAACATCATTACCATTATTAACATTATTCACGTCAGCAGTTTCATGACTATTGTTACCATCTGCTTCTGATTCAAGAACATTAAAGGGATTATCATTAACATTTGCCACATCTTTTTCAATTGTCTTACTACTATTCTGAACCCCTTTCTTTCTCCAATACTTAGCATTTCTTGTATTAGCATATTTCCAATTACCTTGATTAGCATTAGCAGTATCTTTCTTATTAAATTGCCGATGATGATCAATAAGATCCTCAACATGCTTATCCTTGTTATCTTCTACATGGATATTAAACTCACAACTGCTAGTTGTATGACAAAATACCCTACAAACAGTGCATATTTTGGGTCTCCAATCATAGGATAATTTAACTGAAGGGCAATCTTTCCCTAAACCTCCTACCACTATCTTATCAGGAAGATCAAACTCTGAGGAAATCTCAATTAATGCTTTTGCATACCTAAATCTTTGAAGCTTTTCTGTGCTAGTTCAAAGCATATCAATCTCCCGACATGACAAGATAACCAATTTATACCCAATAAAGTATAAAGAATTGTCGGAATACAGTAAAAATGAACCAATACCGGAACTTTTTTGATCTAAGCCTGTGAATTTCCTATTGTTGGATCCCATCTAGTTATGATGAACATACGTCCTTTAATGAAAATAGGATCAGATTTCAAAAAAAAAAATTCCCTATCTGAATCATTGGAGAATTTGAAAATATAGTGCATACCATCCGATCTAATACTAACTTACCCATCTAATTTCCAGAAATTTACCACTATGGAGTATGAAGAATTACCACCCAGGAAAAAGCCCACCAAAAAATTGCTCCAGTATCGCATACCTTCAGATCTAACTGACTTTGGAATCTGCTGTGGAATCCATCCCTAGGAATGTCGAAGTGCTTGGGTTGATAGGCTCCTGCTTTGCGAGGAAGTGAATTAAAAAGGGATGTGAAGTCTTTCTTAGTGAACGCCAGAAAGGAGGCGTCAAATGATGAAGGATTTGCAGATCTAATAGGGGTAGGTTGCAGATCTGAAGGATTAGATATGAAATTCGAAAGAGAGGGTTTATCAGAAGAGGGGTTTGCAATTGGAGGTGGTGGATCAGGGGGAAGTGGTGGATCAGGGGGAATAGGCAGAGATGAACGGGTGGGTAGGGGAGGGAAGGTGGTGTCAAAGGCGAAGGAGGTGGAAGAAGAAGAGGGATTTACTTGAGAAGCCTCCATTAACAAAGAGGTGAATGACATCGGGTTGTTAGGTGTTCCTTTCTTACTTTTCTTACGTGAATACGAACATGATTATAAATTGAATTAACTTTTAAAGTTTGGTAAAATCATACATTGATTTTAAAAAACAGAGATCTAATTTACAATGATTTTAGACAAGGAACTTTTGTTTTTTTGAAACTTAATAGGAACCTTAGTCAAATTGACTTTTTTCTTAACAACAACAAATAAACTAGGAATTGAATGAAAATGCAAACAAACAACAATAGCATAAAAAAACTAAAAATAAATGTGAAGGGTTATTTTTGTTATTTATTTTGAATAAGATGAAAAGTAAAAACAAACTTAATTGAAATTAAATGCACAAGACAAATAAACTAGTAATGTATAGAAACGTATCCATATGTTTATGAATTTTTAGTATTTTTCATGTATTGGTATTTTAATATTTTGTACATCCAAAGTGGAAAGTTTATTTGTAGGGTTATAGCGTTTATACAAATAACATATTACCGTAATGGCTAAGCTGATTTTATCACTTACTTCAACCGTTCCCCTTAATAGAATTAAATAATAAGTATATCCGAAACAAGATTATTATGGAAATAACTATGACAGAAATTGCAATGTATATCACAGAAATGCAACTAGTAGTAACTAGATGCAACACGTTAACAAGGATGAATGTAAAAGATTAACAAGAATACAACTAGATGAAGTTAAAGGTGGACTGACTAATCGAATTAGTGAATCATAATAAATTTAAGCAAACTGCTTACTCCTCTAATAGAAATGCAACCCTTCATGATGAAGATTATGTATGTCTTCCAGCATGTTGATTTATACATGTATACATCGAATATTAACTGCGTAATAAACATACTAACTACAGTTGCCTAATTTAGACACAAATAATAATTACATTTACTTTGATTGCAACATATTCTCTTACAGAACAATCATCGATTTTTACGAGCAAACAATCAAAAAAACAAACAAAAATGACATATATGTACACAAAAATAATTCTCATAATCCAAAATATTTCATTACTCAAGTAAGCCTTCACAATCATCCCTAACATAACTAACATCTTTAACATCCATATAGGCTGCATCATAATCTTCCACGACATTGATAGCTTCTTCTACATTTGTCTCTAAATCTTGAAAATATATTAGCAGTGCTTTCATGACAATGAACCAACTCGAAAATTAGTTTTCTTTTGAATAAAATACTTGTTTCACGTGAGATGCAATGATTAACGGATTTTTTATAAATGGTGTTTGATTCTGATGAAAAATTGGCAAGAGTGAAACCATCTTCATCAACATTTGCTTCATTTCTGTTATATGCCCAACTGCACTTAAAAATAGGAATATAAACCATATAATAATCTAATAAATTATATTAGTCAATATCCCAAAATATGTGGTAACATCAACAACTTAAGAAATATCTTTCGCACTTGCTCTACACTACTCCACTATTTTGAGTTTCTCTCCCTTGGTCTTTTATGTGAAATCACTGTGAACATTGGAGTTAATAGATATCTACAAAAAGTTTGCAATGGATATTTTGAAATAACAATCTCAAGTAAATGGAAGTATAATTAAAAAGAAATTCAATCAAACTTTTTTAATCCAATCAGCCAAAAACTTCGTATGTGATTCACAAGGTAAGGTTGAACTTTTTCCCATGCACTTGCTTGAATTTTGTAAATCCTCTAAATGCAGACTCGTATGAAACAAGGCATATAAAGATATATTTACCCATAGAAACTCATTTAGATAAGTAAAACATAATGTAATATATACTTACCACATAATGGTTCCACAACGGTCATATTCACTAACACAGCTAAATAAGCATTTTTTTCCTCATTGGAGGATAATATAACTGTCTTTGACATTGAAATTTGATGTTCTTCAAGTATTACTTTATTTCAATAATCTTCATTTTGAGCCTATGTCTCCTTAGTATGTCCTGATTTTATTAAATATTCACTAAAAATAACTCATGCATTAGTCTACAAGACAACATTCTGCAATACATCCCTCGGGTCGTGGATGTTTCTTAAATAATCTTTGAGCATCTTTATATATCTTTCAAAAGGATACATCGAAAAAATTTGAAACGATCGACATATTACTGTTTTTTTATCGAGATAAATTGACAAATGTACCATTATATCAAAAAATGATAGTGGAAAATATTTTTCAAGCTCGCACAGAATTTCAATAACCTCCACATTGGTTTTTTGTAATTTCTTTATGTCAAGGGCACGTTAGCATAATTTGCTGAAAAATAAACATAAGCAAAATATTTCTCTCCTTGTTATCTTTGATAATAATCCTCTTGCTGCTGTAGAAAGTAAGTGTTGCATTGAAATATTGTAATCATGTGATTTTAATCCACTGCTTTTACAATATTGCAATGATATGCGATTTTTCAAATTCAAACAGTAACCATCAAAACTTTTGAATTTGTATGATAAATTAACGTTTTCTCGAAATTCGACAATGTATAAAGAGCTGATGGAAGATATGTTTTCTTACAACGGGTTGTACATGAAGCTCATGTTGAATTCCCCAATCATGCAGATCCTTTCTTTAGTGGTTACATCCTTTGATTTGTTATAATGCAACATTGTGCCCAATATACTTTGAGTATTGTTTTTCTCTACATGCATAACATCTAACTTATGACCTAATGGAGTTCCTATAAAAACCAATAGTGTAACGCATAATTATATTATTTTTAATTATTTAGATATTTTAAAAAGTAACCACTAACCTCCCAACATGGAAAATAGAAAAATCGATCTATTTTTCCATTTGATATCTCAAATTTCACAGGATCGTCACCTTCAATGTGTATATCTTCCATGTCAATGGAGCTTCCTCTTTTCCTTTTCTCCAAGTTAATGGATTATATCTTAATTGTCTTTCTCTTATTCTTTCTCTTCCTCCTTTTATTCTTATCCTTATCTTTCCCAAACTTATTTGGAAAATCTTTTAACAATGTAGAAATTTTTCTTCCATTTTAAATTCTAGGAGTATTACCTTTCTCCATGGTGTTATCAAACCAATCCTATTATTTCCTCCGTGAATCTGGATAGGTAGATACTTTCTATGACCATTTCGACTGCAATTACTAATGGTGATGAGTGTTAACACACATAATGGACAATATTTTTCATCCTTCACACAACATCCAACAAGATTTCAATAAGCTGGAAAATCATTTATCGTCCATAGCAAGATTCCTTTCAAATTAAACAATGTTTTACTAAATAAATAATAAAAATAAACTCCATTACTCCACAAATAATGAAAATCTTCGACCAAAGGTGCCAAATATACATCAATATCGTGCTCGTGTTGTTTCGGATCAGGAGTTAGCAAGGTTAACAAACTATTTTCCTTCTTCATGCACATCATAGGTGATAGATTATATGTCACATGCATTAACAGCTAGCAACTATATTTTGAACTCAACATAGAAAATGGATTTAATACATTTATAATAAAACCAATTCTAAGATTGCGTGGATTAGATGGAAAAGGTTTCCATCATTCGTCCACCATATTCCATACTATGGAATCCATAAAATGATGCATCCTTCATCATTGGTTTTATTATTGATATTCTATAAAATCTTCGGCCATCATTTGAGATCTAAACATTTTTCTGAATTTCGGAATCATGGGAAAATATCTCAAAGCCATTATTGGAACCCCTTGTATAATCTCCTTGGTATCTTGATTTATTTTTCATCTTGAAGAACCACGTATCGATTATGTATTTAAAATTTTGCAGTCATTCTCACAAGCAAGTATTTTTCAAAACTCATGTCAAAAGTTTTAAGAATTTTTTTCCATTGTATAAAGGTCAAAGAAGTACGTTATTCTTCGGCAAAACAATTGTTGCACATTTAGAAGCCTATCAGACCCACTATCAAACATGCCAGTCTCACTCTTAAGATTGTGTAAGACTATGAAGGTAGATAATTTTGTATGATCCGTACAACCGAGTTACAATGGAGTTTCTGCGTCTTTCAAATTCCTAAGTAATTGATCTTCTCTTACTTGAGAATCAACACTATCCATATCATTAGCAAAAAAATCACGATTCATAAAATCTTTGTCTTCATAATTAGATCATCTTGAATTAGTCATATGTGTCAATAGACTTTATTTGCTTATCGTGGTTATACCGTATATTCTCTTATAAATAGGTTATGTTCCCTTTGTAATTAAATACTCAACGATGATGTGGTCATCTTAACGACTAAGATGTTGAAAGCTTGTGCATGGGAATACAAATTTCTCCATATTTCTCTTTTTCACATGCACGAAATTCAAAGCACCTTGTCTATACTCTACACTAGTCATATGACCAAAATATAAACATGAAAAATTAAGTTTTAGTTTTAACATATAAGCGTTTATTTTCAAAATACCTCTTAAGTCAAGTATTATATAGTCACATGTTTTAATACACCCAATCTTTTTCCATCAACGAAGTAGGCAATCATATAAGTTTCCAAACTTTGATGTAGAATTCAATTTCTGTTTTAATCAAACAAAGATCTGCTTGTTTAAAAATTTAAATTTACACAATTCAAACTAACTAAAAAACAATCCCTGGCTCACCATAGCTAGAAGACAGTAATGATATAAAATAGTACATGTTAATGAACATGAAATAATAACACAACAATCATAAATTCAATGGACAATTAGAGACCTCACTTTCTTTTTTAAATAACAAAATAATTAAGGAATATATGTTAGAAAATATAATTTCAAATTATTTTAAATATTTGTAAATAACTTGTAACACCCCGTAAAAATATACCCTAAATAGACATAGGTAATTAAATTAAAAATTAATAAGCTAAAAATAAGATTTTTTTTATAATTAAGAATTAGGCCATGAAACTGTTATTATTGTATTCATGGCGAGATTATGATTTTTGTACATATTTTATTTATTGAAAATGGAGTCCGTATGAAGAAGTTATTAAAATAAGTTGTACGTAAAATACACACAAAAGGTTTGATTCAAACTGATTAAATGTAAATATGGAATACAAATAAAAAATAATTTTCATAATGGAATATTCCTTGAAAATTTGAGATTGTGTGTGTGTGTGTGTGTATATACACAAAAGGGACAAGAATAAACAAGAAATGAAAACAATTAATTGATTTAAATAAAATAATTAATATAAAGCACCGTTATAGGGAAAATAAATTCCCTGACTCGACCCTAGAAGGGGGCCGACCATCCCTATAGAAGGGGAACGAACTGGGGGTCGACCACCCTTCTATATGGGGGTTGACAGGCCTCCAGGGTATTAATGGAGATGGCTTGTTTTTTAAGGAATTTATATATAGTTTCGCTTCAGATGGACTGTCTAGATTAAATAAAACTAACCGAATGGTCCATATACACACTAATAGAACCCCTTGTCACCTCCCAAACCCTACACTTTATTCTATTCTACGCCTCCGTCTTGTCTCTCTACTATTTTATAATTCCAGAAGAAAGTTTAGGGTTCTTGCCTCTCTAATCTATATTCAATCATTCTAATTTAAATCCATGTATAGATTCTGGAATTAACACATACGTATATATGTGATTCTAAATATGATTATTGTATATATATATGTATATGTATATGTATGTATATAATAGAAAAATTGGAACATTTTTGTTCGAAGGCTATAATCTAGGTTTTTATAGATTCTACACCGAAACAACTATTCTTCCTTTCTTATCTCTATAAGTGGAAACTATGTGAGTTTTCTATTTCATATATCTTGTTAGTATAAATTCGGATTATTGTGCCTGAAGGAATTTGGATTTGAACGAAAAAAAACAATACAATTCCTCCAAATTCCTTATTTTTGTTGTTTGCGGAAATGGTCAATCAATGTAAGTAACAACCTGGAAAATCGGAACCAATTTAAAATTTTTATTTTAGCTATTTTAATGAATTTTGAATATTTAAAATGATTTATTTTAAATAATAATGACTAGAAATTTATTTTTAATAGAATTAGAATGTATAAATTTATTTAAATCGAAGTTAGAATATAAATGTTTATTTTAATTATAAAAGGAATTGGAAATGGCGCGGTAGTTTGAAAATTTGATTTCAAAATTCAAATGAATGTACATGATTCAAAATAAACCGGATTTCAATAAAACCAAAAATATTTGAATCTGCAAAATTATATCTTTCTAACGAATGTGAAAAATCCAGATTTCATAACGGGAACTGAAAGTTATGGCCAGTTTAAATTACATAATAGTCATTATGAAATATATACATTCTAATATTATATATAGCCCAAAAAGTCACATTTTGCATACGGATGAATTTGAACTCAAAACCACTTCATTGAGTTCAAAATCTCGTTTGCGACTTCAAAAAGTATAAACCTCAATATATTCCGAGATCCGAAATGGTGGCAATTGGATGGGGTTTTCGATTAGCAATACATAGCCCTTAAAAAGTAAAATTTTGTATATGAGCTCAAAATTCGACGAGATAATTTTTTTTGGATTCATAATGACAAATCATTGTTGAGTTCCAAAATGCGCATCGAACGGAGTTAGTATGTGGCCGTGCGAGCTAAAACAGTTCAGGGTAAAACAAGCAGTCATTTTACAAAGGAACATTATTGTGACGATCTCAGAATTCAATTCTGTTTTTGTTCTGGATTCGTATCGTCCAATAATGCTTAAATCAAAAAAGCCATGATTTTTGGAGTAGCCGTTTGGGCGTGCAAGAAAAAAAGGTGCGCTAAAATCGCATTTTTTAACAATATCTGAGCATCTTTGACAATTTTAACGGATGGTCAAATTTCGTTGGACTCGACTTGACCTCTACTATCTCGTGTCCGAAGTCCTTGGCGATTGGAGATCGTTTGCATTTGGACAATTGGCGAGAAACGAGCATATAAACTACTTCTCTTCCTTTTCTCTTCATTATTTTCCTCTTCCTCCTTTTTACATTTTTCTCTTTAATGGCCGCACCCCCCTTCCCCGTCGCTGCCGCCCCTACCCCAGCCACCGCCGGCCTCCCCAGCCGCCTCTTCCCCTCCGGCGCCACTGAAACACCCCACCTCCGTTAGAGTCACTCTCAAAGAGAATGCCCTAATTTTGGTGGAGGTTTATAAGTATAAGTCACAGATATACAAGACAGATATAAGAACACATATTTGTAAACAGCGGAAAAACAACAACTTTTATTTCATCAAAGCAAATACGTGTTACAAAACATCACCATGATTGTCTTACATCTTTTTCCAAAACATAACATAACACTTTCATAATCTGTCTTGAGTACATTATTTAAAGAAGCATAAATAAAACATAGATAAACTGCAAAAGTCCCCATAGTGGATTGTCCAAAGCCATAGTTCAAAACAGGAAAGTCCAAGCAATACATTTCTCTTCTTCAAGCTGGATGTTAAGGTTGGTCAAGCTGCTGTGTTCACTCCCTGTGGACCTGGGGGGGGGGGGGACGGAAGAAAAGAAGACGAAAGAAAAGTAGAGTCAGACATAAAGCCTGAGTAAGTCTAGTACTATTTTGTCTATGAATAAAGATCTGGGTGTGATAAGTATAAACAAGAAGTGGGCAAGCACTATAAACTTGGTTAAGTTGTCTAGGGTCGAATATACTATCGTACCCCATGTAAATCTCTGAACCCGTATAAACTAGTTTCCAACTGGCACCCCATAATCAGGGTGAAGTGATCCATTCTATGATGATCGGCTCCTACTCGCATAGTTCATGTGTCTTACGGCCCCCGATGTTGTAGTTACCTATGCTGGTCCCACCATGGGGTGTATCAAGTCCCATGGCGGTGGCCCGACACAACCTTAGAATGCACAGGTATGCTACTGGTGCCCAGTGCTTTATTTTTCTGCGCTGGAGTGTGTGCACGCCCGCACCCCGTTAGAACCTACACTGCTACACCACCGCCGTCGATTTGACCTCTTACAATCAGCCCAGTAATCGTGCCCCACCCTGCCTAGTTTCAGGGTATCCTGATACACCTTCTAGGGTTACTGCTGAAAAGGGTCCCCCGTTACTAGGTTTTCTATCTCTAGCCAACATGCTAAGTTGGTTAAGTGTTTCCTAACCTAACCCCCACCAGTCCGTTTAGTTTAGCATGTTCCATTTTGATTAAGTCTTTAGTTCACTTAATCCTAACAATCCTGACTCAGCCTTAATTGTCTTATTAAGGCCCTGACCTCTCACATTAGACAGGTATTGTTGTGGCTGCCTGTTGCCGGTTGGTTCCGGGCAGTCTTACGCCACAACTCAGTCTATCCTCGGGTCCTTATTGGGCTCCATGTTTAACCTCCCACATTGGATAGGTATTGTTGTGACTACTGGACAGCCGGGCGGTTCCGGGCAGGTTTACATCACAACTCAATCCAACCTCGGGTTAAACACATCATATTTTCTACATTTACATATTTTGTCTTTCTTCTTTATTTTCTTATATGTAAATATTTGCGGCCAATTATTAAGTTAATGGTGTAAAGGTTACACCAATCATGGGCCCAACCCATACTTGAATTTGGGCCCTTCTATTTTATATTTTCATTCATTAGTAATTTTAACCCAACGTTCTTTTCCCCCGTTTAACACGTCCGTTTATCATATATATATTGGGCTTAGCCTTTTAAAGCCCAACTTAGCCATGCGAAAAGGGGAGGCTTAAAGCGTGATTACATACACAAAGAGGGGAATGTGAGCGCATGAACTTGCAATATGACGTTGGAAATACAAAATAGAAACTGGTGTACTTGCATAGTAGTGACATATATTTTGGTCATAAAGCATAGGTGACATGAATCAAAGCATGTAAACTTGTAGTTATGTTAAGAATATCACTATTGACACATAGGCCTAACTACAACATGAACCTATATTTTTATCTCTGGCATAATGTCAAACATAAGCATGGCATAAATATTTCAAACATAAGCATGGCATAATGTCAAACATAAGCATGGCATAATGTCAAACATAAGCATGGCATAGGTATAGTTAAATTTGTTCACATAACCATGGCATAAATATTTCTAACATGAAATCATGATTTTTACTTTAGTCATGTAAACTTGCAAAAAGGGGTTTTTGAATCTTACCTAGCCATGTACCACATATGTCATCATATAATTCTTGTTAACAATTTCAATTATGCAAATTATCAATCATAGCCTAGTCATAAGTTTGCAAATAGGTTTTCTAGTACAAAAGCATGGCTTAATACATGATGCCAAATTTTCAACCTAATTTCATATGGATTATGATAACCCAAACTTATTCCAATTACTTCACAAAAATGATGTTTGTATAAAAATACACATTATGATGGCATAGTAGCAAAACCCCAAACTTGCATGATTTTCAATTTAACAACTACATACATGTAGCTTCAACATAAATTACATATTTTGCGAATATCCAAACGTCATACTTGCATAAAACTACCGCATGTAGTTTTTCATAATGAATAACATAATTCAAGAATATCCAAACGTATACAATATTCCAACGCACAAATATGAATTACTTTATCGCCACAAATCAAGTATACATATCAACACAATTATTTGTTCATACCAAAATAATACTCTACTTACAATCGTTGCGGCGAATTCTCTAATTTAGGAATAAGAAGATGCGGTTTGATTTGATTTGCTTGAATTGCTTTAGGCTTTAGAATTTTCCTCCTAATCTTCTCTCCAATTTGGTGGCTACTCCTAGACGCTCCTCAGCAACATGGCGGCTTTGTTCTTATTTATGAATGAATAGATTAGGGTTTAGTCTAGGGTCCTTTTTATAGGGTTTATGAATTGGTTAGAGCCATTGATGTTGCCAGGTTAGATCGTAGCCATTCATCCTAAGGAGAGACCAATTAGAGCCTGCCACCTAGCCCTAATGACAAAGCAGACCACAGAAAATCGACCAACAGAGAATAGGCCAGCCGGGTTAGACTGGGCTCGACCTGGCTCTGGACCAGGTCGACACCCCTGTCGACAGCCCTGTCGACAGGCCTGTCGACCTGGTTAGACCAGGTCGACAGCCCAGTCGACCTGGGTGCGTCAGGCGGGACTTTTTCCGCCCTGGCCCATTGGGCCCCATTTTTGTTTTCTGAGCTTATTTTATTCTGTTTGAATTTTAAATTTAATTCAAAACTTCCGAAGGCCATATCTTCTTCATACGGACTCCGTTTTTCGAAAACTCGGACTCTATTTCGCGTATTTTTCCGAGACGAACGCAATGGCGTATCCCGTTTCCCTTAGTTCTTTGATTTGAAATTAATTATACTTTAATTTGTAAATTTCACAGTTATATAATTCGTGGGGTGTTACATTCTCCCCCACTTAAAAGGATTTCGTCCCCGAAATCTTCAAGTTAGGAGGAATGTATATCCTAACATCCAATCATCCATCTACTCATCCATCAAACACGAGCATCCATTGTCCTTAAAAGACTTCTAATGCTTCATGATCATATGCGAAGTGTGTGTGTGTACATGAACTTATCTAATGCAAAATCAGGCGGTCTACTGATTCAGTTGACCTCCTTAATGCGAATTATGTAAGTGCCATGAATCCATTATGTATGCAAATTTTCCTATTCTTGATTCTACATGAGTGCACAATCATTCAATACAAATGCAACATCCACATGACAACACATTAATGTTCAACCATATACGAATGCAAACATATATGCATATGCAATATGAAGTGACTGAGCCGATCTAAAACCTAGATTATGTGTGTGTATATGTAACCACGAGCAACCACTAGAAATCACTTGCAACCACTTGCAACCATCATCCATAACATGTTTCAATTACATGTTTCCATCCAAAGGGTTTCTACCTAAAAGATAAGGTCGAGGAAATATACCTAAAAAGATAGATAAAAGCGCAACTTAAGGAAAATGAAAGATCAAGGATGTACCCTCGAACAGAAAAGGGTAGGCTGTACGGATTCTAGCTTCAGTTTCCCAAGTCGCGTCTCCCTCGGCGTCGCTCCACTGAACTTTGACGAGCTTGACTTCACAGTTGCGTAGCTTCTTCACTTCCGTTCCTAAGATGCGGGTTGGAACTTTTCTTATGGTTGCTTCGCATTCCACTTCGGCCTCTTCAAGGATATTTGGCTCTACCACTTCAGCAGACTCATGCAGACATTTTCGGAGATGTGAAACGTGAAATACGTTGTGGACTCCAGCCAACTTCTCGGGTAGCTCTAATCTATAGGCCATTTTCCCAATTTTCTCGATGATAGGGAATGGCCCTACGAACCTTGGTGCTAGTTTTCCTGTGGTTCCAAAACGAACAACGTTCCTTAGCGGTGATACCTTGAGAAAAACTTTGTCTCCAACCTCAAATTCAAGGTCGGTCCTTCTCTTGTCGGCATAGGACTTTTGTCTGTCTTGGGCCGTCTTCATCCTTCTTCGTATTAATTCTACTTTCTCTGAAGTCTCTCGGATCATGTCTGGTCCAAGTATGAGCTTATCCGTAGACTCCCACCAACAAGTGGGCGATCGGCACGGTCTTCCATATAAAGCTTCGAAGGGCGCCATTCCGATGGTTGCTTGATAGCTGTTGTTGTAGGCAAATTCCACCAAAGGAAGGTGGTCTTCCCATGTCCCTCCGAAGTCAAGGACGCATAGTCTTAAAAGGTCTTCCAAAACTCTGTTCACTCTCTCTGTTTGGCCGTCGGTTTGGGGATGATAGGCTGTGCTCAAGCATAACTGTGTTCCTACTGCTTCTTGCAGACTCCGCCAAAACTCACTGGTGAAGATGGGGTCTCGGTCACTAACAATGCTAGATGGTATTCCATGGAGTCGAACGATTTCCTTGAGGTAAAGTGATGCTAGGGATGAGGCAGTTCTTTTACTTTTGACAGGTAAAAAGTGGGCGCTTTTAGTAAGCCTATCCACTATTACCCAAATGCTAGTGTTGCCTCTCCTAGACCTAGGCAGCCCATCGATGAAGTCCATTGAGATGCTATCCCACTTCCACTGCGGGACCTCCAAAGGATGTAGCAGTCCGCCAGGCTTTTTCTGTTCCGCCTTAACTCGTTGGCACACCATGCACTTAGAAACGAACTCTGCCACGTCCTTTTTCATGCCGTTCCAGAAGAAAGTCCTTTTTACATCTTTGTACATTTTATCTCCGCCTGGGTGTATCGTCATCTTGGAGTGATGTGCTTCCTCGAGAACCTTCTTTACTAAATCTTTTGTCTGTGGGACGCATAGTCTTCCGTCTCGCCTTAGCAAACCCTTATCGTCGATGGAGTATCTGTTGAGGTGACTTGAAGTCTCACCCCTAATTAGCCTATCAATTATTTCCACAAGCTGAGGGTCATCGCGTTGTGCTGACCCTACTAAATCCACTAAAGCTGGGCGCACTTCGAGAGATGCTAGCAAGCCTGGTACGAAATCGGAGGAAGTCCTAAAGTCGAAGCTGGCTATAAACTCTAGGCTTTGTCTTTCAACAAACAACGGGCTTAGGGTCAATTTCTTTCGGCTCAACGCGTCTGCCACTACGTTGCCTTTGCCCGGGGTGTAGGAGATTTCGAAATCGTACGAGGCAAGAAACTCCATCCATCTTTGTTGCCTCAAGTTAAGATCCTTCTGCGAGAAAAGATATTTCAACGATTTATGGTCGGTGTAAAGTTCAAACTTCTCACCTAGGAGATAGTGTCGCCAAGACTTGAGTGCAAAGACGATGGCGGCTAACTCAAGATCGTGGGTTGGGTAGTTCTTTTCGTGCACCTTCAACTGCCTCCCGCCATAAGCTACTACCCTTCCTTCTTGCATTAAGACGGCGCCTAGCCCTGTCCCACATGCATCCGTATAAACAGTGAACATCTTGCTCCCATCTGGCAGCGTCAAAACTGGGGCTGTTGTGAGAGCCCTTTTTAGTCGTTGGAAAGCAAACTCGCAATCCAAATCCCAACTAAACCCTAGATTCTTCTTGGTCAATTTCGTGAGCGGAGCTGAGATTTTCGCAAAATCCCTTATGAATTTTCGATAGAAACCCGCTAGTCCTAGAAAGCTTCGGACCTCGGTTGCATTCCTTGGTGTCTTCCAATCCTGTACCGCCACTACCTTAGCAGGGTCCACTGCTAACCCTTGTTTGGATACTATGTGCCCAAGGAACCTCACCTCTTCTCTCCAAAAGTGGCATTTGGAGAATTTGGCTTTTAGTTGATGGACTCGCAAAGTTTCCATGATTGCCCTTAAATGTTGAGCATGTTCCTCTTCACTCTTTGAGAAGATAAGGATATCATCTACGAAGACCACTACGAATTTGTTGAGGAAATCTCTAAATACCCTACTCATCAGGTCCACGAAGTAAGCAGGTGCATTTGTCAAGCCGAAAGGCATGACAAGCCATTCAAAGAAGCCGTCTGGGGTTCTGAACGCCGTTTTATCGATGCTATCTTCAGCCACCCTTAGCTGATGAAAACCGGTTGCTAAATCGAGTTGGGAGAAAACAGACGCTCCTACAAGCTGGTCAAATAAATCGTCAATTCTAGGGAGAGGGTGCCTATTCTTTTTCGTTAGCTTGTTGAGCTCCCTATAGTCAACACATAGTCGGAGTGAACCATCCGCCTTTGTGGCGAACACCACCGGAGCGCCCCATTCTGAAATGCTCCTCCTAATGAACCCCTTTTCTAGAAGCTCTTTAATCTGTTTACTGAGCTCTTTCCTTTCTCGTGGAGCCATGTGTCTAACGGGCAACGCAACGGGCTTTGCATTATCTACAAGATATATGCGGAAGTCTATTTCCCGCTTCGGAGGCAAGCCCTTCACCTCTTCGAAGACATCCGGATATTCCCGGACCACTCTAACTGATTGCAAATTTTCAACAGAGGCATCTAGCGATTCAAGATAACTAAGCATAACCGCATACGAGGGATTACAAGAAATTTCCAAAGTATTACCGAGCTGGGTTAGGAGCCTAACAACCCTTTTCTCACAATCAAGGATGGCCCCATTACTGGATAGCCAATCCATACCCAAAATCAAACCATAACCCGAAAAGCCCAAAACAAAGGCAGTACATTGAAATTCTACACTTAGAATAGAAATTTTCAATCCCACACAGATCATAGACAAATGAGCTGGGCCCCCAATTGGGTTTGAAACAATTAAGGGGTCCTCTACCATACTAGTTTTTAGGTGCAGAGATTCTACTAAAGCAGACGAGATAAAGGAGTGTGATGCGCCAGAATCAAATAAGGTGCGAACGGGGTGATCATAAAGATAAACTACACTTTCTACAGAAGTATTTATACCTCGCTGTTGCAGAGGTGGCGCTTCTAGCACATGAACCTGTGCCCCTGGGGTGGATCCAGCCCTCTGCCCCTGTCCTCGTTTCTTTGGGCGGTCCTTAGCCCTATGGCCTGTCTCACCGCAAGAAAAGCACCCACCATTCTCCTTGGCCTTCTTTTTCCGGCAGTCCTTTACTAAGTGCCCCACTTTGCCACAGAAATTGCACTTCCTCTTCTCTTTGTTGCCTTTCCCGCCCTTCTTAAAGTCTGTCTTCTTAGGCTGCATACCCTCTTTCTTCCCTTGAGAGCTTTCTGCCTTTGTCTCCTTCTTGCCCTTATCCTCTTCATTCAGCAATGCCATTTGCACCAATCTTTCATACATGGCTCCCATGGGTATATGGGTCATGGCCAAACTGTGTAATGGCTCATTCAACCCTTTGACGAAACGGAGAGCCTTCTTGTGCGGGGTGTTGACTAGGTCAAGCCCAAACCTAGCCAGCTCATCGAACTGATTCACATACTCTCTGACTGTCTTGTCCCCTTGCTTAAGAAATAAGAATTTTTCCAACTGCAAACTTCTTTCCGCATCTGAGAGAAACTTAGTCTCAAACCTTGCCCTAAAGTCCTCCCATGTCTCCACTGGTCTTTCAGCATTAGTGACTTCCCACCAGTAGGAAGCCTCGCCCTTCAATAGCCACACTGCCAATTGTACTTTTTGTCTATCCTCTACCTCAAAGATGATGAATAGGTCCTCAGTTTCTTTCAGCCAATTTCTGGCTGCCACGAAGGACTCAGTTCCATGGAAATCCCTTCCTCCCATAGCTTTAAAATCTTTACATATCTTAGCAAACGTGTTTCCCCGTGGAGGAGGTGGAGGAAAAGGTGCCGCTGCAGCTGGATGATTTCCGGCAGCTGGGGGAGGGGGAATGGTAGGACCTGGCTGAGTGGCTCTTGCTTCTAAGAACCGTCTAAACCAACCAGGTATTGGTACCCCTTCCGGCAAGTTAAGATCTTCGGACATGCTGAAACAAAAAGGATAGATTCAAAACGAAGGATAAGAGATAGTACCTATGGCTTTGGGGGGTGGACTTTGCCTTTTTAAAATAAAATAATATTTTTCTTTTAAAAATGCTTCTTTAAATTTCCTTTTTGAAAATAATTTTTCAAAACTTTTTTTTTAAATCTGGTAAACCTATGCTCTGATACCAAGTGAAACACCCCACCTCCGTTAGGGTCACTCTCAAAGGGAATGCCCTAATTTTGGTGGAGGTTTATAAGTATAAGTCACAGATATACAAGACAGATATAAGAACACATATTTGTAAACAGCGGAAAAACAACAACTTTTATTTCATCAAAGCAAATACGTGTTACAAAACATCACCATGATTGTCTTACATCTTTTTCCAAAACATAACATAACACTTTCATAATCTGTCTTGAGTACATTATTTAAAGAAGCATAAATAAAACATAGATAAACTGCAAAAGTCCCCATAGTGGATTGTCCAAAGCCATAGTTCAAAACAGGAAAGTCCAAGCAATACATTTCTCTTCTTCAAGCTGGATGTTAAGGTTGGTCAAGCTGCTGTGTTCCCTCCCTGTGGACCTGGGGGGGGGGGGAACGGAAGAAAAGAAGACGAAAGAAAAGTAGAGTCAGACATAAAGCCTGAGTAAGTCTAGTACTATTTTGTCTATGAATAAAGAACTGGGTGTGATAAGTATAAACAAGAAGTGGGCAAGCACTATAAACTTGGTTAAGTTGTCTAGGGTCGAATATACTATCGTACCCCATGTAAATCTCTGAACCCGTATAAACTAGTTTCCAACTGGCACCCCATAATCAGGGTGAAGTGATCCATTCTATGATGATCGGCTCCTACTCGCATAGTTCATGTGTCTTACGGCCCCCGATGTTGTAGTTACCTATGCTGGTCCCACCATGGGGTGTATCAAGTCCCATGGCGGCGGCCCGACACAACCTTAGAATGCACAGGTATGCTACTGGTGCCCAGTGCTTTATTTTTCTGCGCCGGAGTGTGTGCACGCCCGCACCCCGTTAGAACCTACACTGCTACACCACCGCCGTCGATTTGACCTCTTACAATCAGCCCAGTAATCGTGCCCCACCCTGCCTAGTTTCAGGGTATCCTGATACACCTTCTAGGGTTACTGCTGAAAAGGGTCCCCCGTTACTAGGTTTTCTATCTCTAGCCAACATGCTAAGTTGGTTAAGTGTTTCCTAACCTAACCCCCACCAGTCCGTTTAGTTTAGCATGTTCCATTTTGATTAAGTCTTTAGTTCACTTAATCCTAACAATCCTGACTCAGCCTTAATTGTCTTATTAAGGCCCTGACCTCTCACATTAGACAGGTATTGTTGTGGCTGCCTGTTGCCGGTTGGTTCCGGGCAGTCTTACGCCATAACTCAGTCTAACCTCGGGTCCTTATTGGGCTCCATGTTTAACCTCCCACATTGGATAGGTATTGTTGTGACTACTGGACAGCCGGGCGGTTCCGGGCAGGTTTACATCACAACTCAATCCAACCTCGGGTTAAACACATCGTATTTTCTACATTTACATATTTTGTCTTTCTTCTTTATTTTCTTATATGTAAATATTTGCGGCCAATTATTAAGTTAATGGTGTAAAGGTTACACCAATCATGGGCCCAACCCATACTTGAATTTGGGCCCTTCTATTTTATATTTTCATTCATTAGTAATTTTAACCCAACGTTCTTTTCCCCCGTTTAACACGTCCGTTTATCATATATATATTGGGCTTAGCCTTTTCAAGCCCAACTTAGCCATGCGAAAAGGGGAGGCTTAAAGCGTGATTACATACACAAAGAGGGGAATGTGAGCGCATGAACTTGCAATATGACGTTGAAAATACAAAATAGAAACTGGTGTACTTGCATAGTAGTGACATATACTTTGGTCATAAAGCATAGGTGACATGAATCAAAGCATGTAAACTTGTAGTTATGTTAAGAATATCACTATTGACACATAGGCCTAACTACAACATGAACCTATATTTTTATCTCAGGCATAATGTCAAACATAAGCATGGCATAAATATTTCTAACATAAGCATGGCATAATGTCAAACATAAGCATGGCATAATGTCAAACATAAGCATGGCATAGGTATAGTTAAATTTGTTCACATAACCATGGCATAAATATTTCTAACTTGAAATCATGATTTTTACTTTAGTCATGTAAACTTGCAAAAAGGGGTTTATGAATCTAACCTAGCCATGTACCACATATGTCATCATATAATTCTTGTTAACAATTTTAATTATGCAAATTATCAATCATAGCCTAGTCATAAGTTTGCAAATAGGTTTTCTAGTACAAAAGCATGGCTTAATACATGATGCCAAATTTTCAACCTAATTTCATATGGATTATGATAACCCAAACTTATTCCAATTACTTCACAAAAATGATGTTTGTATAAAAATACACATTATGATGGCATAGTAGCAAAACCCCAAACTTGCATGATTTTCAATTTAACAACTACATACATGTAGCTTCAACATAAATTACATATTTTGCGAATATCCAAACGTCATACTTGCATAAAACTACCGCATGTAGTTTTTCATAATGAATAATATAATTCAAGAATATCCAAACGTATACAATATTCCAACGCACAAATATGAATTACTTTATCGCCACAAATCAAGTATACATATCAACACAATTATTTGTTCATACCAAAATAATACTCTACTTACAATCGTTGCGGCGAATTCTCTAATTTAGGAATAAGAAGATGCGGTTTGATTTGATTTGCTTGAATTGCTTTAGGCTTTAGAATTTTCCTCCTAATCTTCTCTCCAATTTGGTGGCTACTCCTAGACGCTCCTCAGCAACATGGCGGCTTTGTTCTTATTTATGAATGAATAGATTAGGGTTTAGTCTAGGGTCCTTTTTATAGGGTTTATGAATTGGTTAGAGCCATTGATGTTGCCAGGTTAGATCGTAGCCATTCATCCTAAGGAGAGACCAATTAGAGCCTGCCACCTAGCCCTAATGACAAAGCAGACCACAGAAAATCGACCAACAGAGAATAGGCCAGCCGGGTTAGACTGGGCTCGACCTGGCTCTGGACCAGGTCGACACCCCTGTCGACAGCCCTGTCGACAGGCCTGTCGACCTGGTTAGACCAGGTCGACAGCCCAGTCGACCTGGGTGCGTCAGGCGGGACTTTTTCCGCCCTGGCCCATTGGGCCCCATTTTTGTTTTCTGAGCTTATTTTATTCTATTTGAATTTTAAATTTAATTCAAAACTTCCGAAGGCCATATCTTCTTCATACGGACTCCGTTTTTCGAAAACTCGGACTCTATTTCGCGTATTTTTCCGAGACGAACGCAATGGCGTATCCCGTTTCCCTTAGTTCTTTGATTTGAAATTAATTATACTTTAATTTGTAAATTTCACAGTTATATAATTCGCGGGGTGTTACAGCCACCTCCTCCTCCTCCCTCTCCTCCTCCTCTAATTTCCCTCTTCCATTTACAAACCCTATAACCCAAACACCACCACCACTACCAGCCCAACCACCACCACCCGCACCCTCCCGCCGCCCAGTCAGGACCTACCGCCACCGCCCACCACCCAGCTCCGGCCATGGGCCCCTCCTCAAAAATCACATTTTTCACAAATTTCCCGTTTTGTAAATAACGCCCTGTCACTATTTCGCCAATAACTCCCAAACCGTGCATTTCTAGCCAAAACTCCACAGTACCAAAATCGAATAGCACGATTTTCTCTTTGATTTGGGTATATGGAAGTCCTATTTTGGATTGCGGAGCTATCCGGAAAACGCGTCCAAAGATCGCGTATATGCTGCTGTTTTTCGCGATTTCCGGTGAATTGGCGCAGTTTTGGAAGAAAGTCCACTAGGCAAAAGTTGTCTGGAATGACGTGTTTAGGCTAGTGACAAAGTTTGGTGAAGATTGGAGTTCGTATGAAGATTCTAGAACAAAAGAGGCGAAATCGGACGACGGAAACGACAAAACGGAGACCGCACGACCAAATTCTACAGTAGAAGTGTCGAGGCGATTGGTATAGCTTGGGTGAGAACTTCTCACTCTAATTTTCTCTACAGTTAAATATATACTAGGATGCAAACGGTGCTTAGTAGCACCCGACACCTTTGTTTGTAACCATGTTTGTTTGGTTGTTTGGTTGACTGGTTTATTTGTTTAAATTTGGTTTGGGAAGTGAAATGAATTTATTAGAGTTGGTATGTGTATGGCGCGAGCCATTATTAGGCGAGGGATAAGGCTAAACCTTATTCCGGTTCTAGTATCGCGTCGTTATGCTACCAAAATTTTCTAAAAATGTTAGAACAATAAAAATATCATTTTTGTTCTATAAATGAACTGTATAAAATATTCATGAGTTGAAATAAATATTTTATAGTTAAAAATATGATTTTTATCGTGTATATGAATAAAATAAACATTCATTTACAAATCGGACGATTTGTTTATGTACACACATTTAACTGATATGGATTGGGACGATATATTTTACACATCGCCCAACTGCACAAATAATAATCACTGTTTGTTGTTTGAAAACCCCACACGGGTATTTGGATGATATTGGACATACACTAGTCCCAATATTTAGTTGTATGTCAATCTATTGGTTGACAGGCTGTTGTAAGCGTTAATTATTCATATTTAATGCGCTATGGATGATGGTTGACTATGTTTGATTATGGTTGTGTACATGTGTGTATGAAATCCATATAAATAAAATTATATGGCAATTGACTGTGTCTGATTCCAATTAGGAAACAACGAATATTTTAAATTGACGAATAATGATATTTTTAAATAACTAATATTTTAAAATAATATTCAGTAATGGATCAAAATATGATTTTGATGTCCGATTTGGGATGGACACGAGAATATTGAAATATATGAAGCCGTGTTGATTAGATTAACGCCATATTTACATAAACGATATTTATATCGATTTTATTCATTTTTATAATGAATATCGAAAAGGAAATGATTTCAAAATCTGATATTTCGAAAATATTATCATTTATATATTATAATGATAAGGAAAATTCAATTTTGATTTAAAATTGAAAATGAAGTTAGAATTGTTTTAAAACGAATTTATAAAATACGTTTTAAATGGAAATCGATGAAATATATGTAATATATATATATATATATATTATATTTAATGGCCTGAATAGAATGCGCCGCGCCGCTGCAGTTCGCGAATTTCGACCATTGACTTCGAATTGACATTACGGGAGATCCGACCGTTGAATTCTCCTGAAACCAGAACCGTTGGGTTTGTATCGAAAAGAGCTTTCTAACGAATATAAGAGATTTGAAATCTAACGGTTGGATTTGGAATTATGTCCAAATCAAATTTGGAAAAAGTCGTTGTAAGTGCAGTTCGATGACCGTTTATGGAAATCGACTGAAAGGGCCTTAATAAAATTATTAAAAATATTAATAATTAGTGTAAAATCTAAATGATTTGGAAAGAATTGGGACGAAAAATTCCACGTTTGTAAAGATAAAAATATATTTTTATCAAAATGAACTAGTTATGAACTAGAATTATAATCCAATATTTTTAAATAAATAAATTGGATTTGAAATGGTTTTAAAAATAACCAGAATTTCCAATATATGAATTGGAATGGATTTGAATTGGAATTATCTTTGGAATATTTCGATATTGGTTTCCATGAATATACGGATATTGTGGAGGAATTTGGAAGATATATATATATCGTTATTCCCAATACGATATTTGTGATTTCAGAATTTGATATTGAATATAAGCCGATATAATTTCTATTCAGAGCCTTGTATTTAATATTGAATTGGATCTTGGGTTTGTTGCGAATGGTGTCTTAAATAACACTGTTCTTAAACCCCTTGTGAAAAGAATAAAGCTTTTAATTAAGATTGTTAGAGTTTCCAGTTAATCAACATATAATTGGAATAAAATGGGATGTAAATTGGGTTTATTGTGAACTGTGTTTTTTAACGACATTCGTTCTTTAACCCGATATACAGTGAAATGTGATTTGGAATTTATATATCTTTTTATTAAGATTTAATGGAAATTTTCCAAAGTAAAGTTTTTCTAATTTAATATATTAAATTGGAATTGAATGGAATTCGATTTGGTGATAATCGAAGTGAACTTCTGTGGAGGAAGATTGTTAATATATATGAAATTTAAAAGGCTTTGTCGTTATTCCATTTATACTATTAGTCGGATACGGAAATTGATATCGATTATATATTGATTTATTTTCCGTGAAGATTCCATTTTTATGGAAGAGGATTTGGGTTATTGTGAACTGTGTTTTAAATGACATTAGTTCTTTAACCCAGTTAAAGACAGGATTACATGTCTATCATTGTATTTTGAACTGTATGGTTGATCTCTGCTAAATATATATTTGTTTGGTGGTGGAGAATTTATTCTCTTGATTAACACCCTTCTCTAAGACGTACGAGCTTAGAGGTTATATATAGGGTGAAATCAATAATACGGTGTAGATTGTTGATGCGACATGTTTGATTTTCCAAAGTTAAATAATCATTAATATTGATTTTTGGGAAGATTAAAACTAAGTGGAGTTTTAATGAATCTTTAATTAGATCGAGAAGTGAATGAGATAAGTTAAATCTTTAATTAGATTTGAACGTGAAATGGTAATTAATTTTACCGATAACACCGTGGTATTAGATATGGATTATTGCCAATTTGATCCATGGGATGAATAGGTTGGGATTGGGAAATAAAACAGATGATTACTTCGGTAAGGTGCGCTAATCCCGACTAAATTGGATAGACCTTAATTCGGTTTAAAATTGATATCCAAAAGAAGATTAAAGAATAAATTTAAAAGAATTTATCTTTGATAAAATAAATGGGAACCTTTCCCAAAGTATAAGAATATTTGAATAAAGGAATATTCTGGATTGGAATGAGGCGTATGTTGTGTTTTTATAGCACTTGTTTATTATATACGCAAGTTATTCGGAAAGGCCGGGTTCCATTCTGAATAACTGATTCGGCGATAAGTCGGCGATTAAGACGGTGGTTGAAGACCGGAGGTCTTCACATCGACTGGATGATTACTGATGTCTTGATTGGGCTGTACACCCAAGACAAGGTAATAAGTGGTGATCGTCCAGACGTACTTAGAGATCGACCGGATATGCAAGGACCTCTCTCCTTTATTGGACACATGGGCCGAGGAATAAGGTGCCTCCGGTTTCATTCAGACCCAGAACGAAATTGTAAATGGATGTGTGTCTGACATTGGATTTTATTCTGTGTTGATTGATCTCTATTAAATATATATCTGTTTGGCGGCGGAGAATTTATTCTCTTGCTTAACGCTCTTCTCTGAGACGTACGAGCTCAGTGGTTATATATCGATAGACATCAGTCGCCTGGCGTGAATTGCCTGTGTGGCATGCTAAGATAAAAAGGATCAAGGCTTCTATTGAAAAGCAGAGTCTTGTGGTTGATGATCAAAGCACGGCTTTAACATAGCATAGCTTTGTGTATAGCGTTAATTCGCGAGCCTCACACCTCGGTATGAGTCAAAAACGGGATAAGGGACCAGTGGGAGAACATGACGTTTCTTTCTAGCTATGGGTGGTGTCATGGTATGGAGCCTAGACATTTATTATATTTTTACCTATGTGGCTGTTTGATTGTGAGGCGCCTCAGACATATCGGTTACTACGGAGCCAATGGATAAGTCCGATAGGACCGGGAAACGTGTGTTTAAGAATTGCCAATCCTCAAACATAAGAGAGGACCGGCCCAACCGATCCAAGGGTTGCCCAGAGTGTGCAGTCCTGAGACATTTGCTAGAGTGTCTCAAAGTGGTTAGGAGTACATCCCTTGCCTAGACTCATGATGGAAATCCAATTTCCAATACGTGACATTTCGGTTTTAGTTGTAAACCTATATGGCGATATAGTAGCATGGGATACTATGCCATCTATGATTGATACATTTATATTTGAAGTTGTTTTATACCCTACGCACTTATAATAGTATCAAATGATTTGTTTTAAACGTACCAAGCACGTTTGGCTATTATCAGGGAAAACACTATCCTTCGGCTTACGTTGCATTGTGTGATGGGACCTAGGTCTTATAATAGCTTCATTTTTTCAAAAAACATTGCATTGTTTGTTATATGCACTGGTATTCTTGGGAGGAAACCCGTTCCGTGTTATACGGCATGGTCCCTTGATTTACTTTTAAAGTAAAAGATTTAATAACTGTTTTTAGTTCTCATACCAGTCACATGACTGACTTAGAGATTATTGTTTTAACCTAAACTCTAGGTGCCCATATTTTCCACACGGGCAGCTAGAAGTTTTGGTTTTGCAGATATTATACTCATAGGATCTTGTTTTACAGCTGGAGCTATATTCGGAACGCTTTCTTATAGTTGTGATTATGTATTATTTTTCCGCTGCTATATAATGTATTTTAATCTCTGATATTTTCCTAATGTGTAATAATTATTCATACTCTGTTATATTCTTGTACTCTGATGCAATTGTTGTAATAAGCAATGAAATGTTCTTCTGTTTGCGTTCTGATTTATCGTGTTCTCAAAGCAATCCGGGCTTTCCTTTACGGGGAAGTTTGGGTCGTGTCAGCTTGGGATCAGAGCTTTTGTTTACAGAGCTCGAGAACAAGACACATTAGAACCGAACGAAAGAATTCATCAGAGATTGGATTAGTAATATCCAATGAGAATGACTCGTTAGAGATGGGATCCGTAGTATCCTAGAACGAGTGTAAAGAGTGTTGTTTTTAAAACATAAAAATGAAAACAAATTTTGTTTTGAAAATTTAATCTAATTACACGTATTTGAGTATATTATTTTATTTTATTTTGGACAATCGAGTATATGAGATTTTGCATATACGCGTCATGAACTTATATTCGAAGTTTTAATATACTGGATAGATATAGAATCACACTCTAGTCGCCCGGGCATGATTCTGATGATGAAGTATACCAGTACCAGTATTTATGTTCAAGTTTCGAAAGTGGGATATCTATATATTTCCAATTGATTGGTGTGAGAACCCAAAACTAGATAGGGTTATTGTTGTGAATTGGCATCAAAAACATGATTTTGAGTATATATATTAAAGATATATGATTGAAAAACTAATCAACTAATTGATTGCGGATTGTGTTGTTTGATTATTAGTTGAACTAATTAACATATTGGAACAATAAAACCAACAAGAGAAATTAAGCTAATTTGAATCAAATGTTGAAATGAATTGATTTTTTTTTGAAATTGCATACATGTACATGCATATATATATATATATATATATATATATATATATTGAACAGGTCATATCAAGGAGGCAAGAGAAGAGAAATAAAATTGTATGCCCGACAAATAGGTACATGTTTACTATATTTCTTGTATTTGGATGATTTTATGAGCCGATTGGCTAGCCGCTTGGCTTTTTCTTTTTCTTTTTGGATGATGAGGGCCCTGCGTGGCTAGTTACGGTTTTGAAGGTCTCCTCGTACAAAGGAGGTTATGGCGAAATTTTTCGAAAATTTAGGGTGCGAGCCAAATTTTTGAAAAATTTGAAGATTCTTAGAAACTGAAAAGTTGAAGAATGAAAGCCAGAATGAAAGTTAGGTTGGTTAGTTAAACAACTTTCAGCTTCGTTCCTTTTCGAGGACGAAAAGATTTTAAATCGGGGAGATTGTAACAACCCGGAAAATCGGAACCAATTTAAATTTTTTATTTTGGCTATTTTAATGAATTTTGAATATTTAAAGTGATTTATTTTAAATAATAACGACTAGAAATTTATTTTTAATAGAATTGTAACGTATAAATTTATTTAAATCGAAGTTAGAATATAAATATTTATTTTAATTATAAAAGGAATTGAAAATGGCGCGGTAGTTTGAAAATTCGATTTCAAATGAATGTACAAGATTCAAAATAAACTGGATTTCAGTAAAACCAGAAATATTTGAATTTGTTTAATTATATCTTTCTAACGAATGTGAAAAATCCAGATTTCATAACGGGAATTGAAAGTTATGTCCAGTTTAAATTTTAGAATAGTCGCTATGAAATATATACATTCTAATATTATATATAGCCCAAAAAGTCACATTTTGCATACGGATGAATTTGGACTCGAAACCACTTCCATTGAGTTCAAAATGTCGTTTTTGACTTCGAAAATTATAAACTTCGATATATTCTGAGATCCGGAATGGTGGCAATTGGATGGGGTTTTCGGTTAGCAATACATAGCCCTTAAAAAGTGAAATTTTGCGTATGAGCTCAGAATTCGACGAGATAAATTTTTTTGGATTCATAATGACAAATCATTGTTGAGTTATAAAATGCGCGTTGAACGGAGTTAGTATGTGGTCGTGCGAGCTAAAACAGTTCAGGGTAAAACAAGCAGTCATTTTACAATGGAGCATTATTGTGACGATCTCAAAATTCGATTCTGTTTTTGTTCTGGATTCGTATCGTCCAATAATGCTTAAATCCAAAAGGCCATGATTTTTGGAGTAGCCTTTGGGCGTGCAAGAAGAAAAGGTGTGCTAAAATCGCATTTTTGAACAATATCTGAGCATCTTTGACAATTTTAACGAATGGTCAAACGAACTCGGAATTTGACGAAACTTGTTTCGTTGGACTCGTCTTGATGTCTACTATCTTGTGTCCGAAATCTGCGATGATTGGAGACCGTTTGCATTTGGACAATTGGTGAGAAACGAGCATATAAACTACTTCTCTTCCTTTTCTTTTCATTATTTTCCTCTTCCTCCTTTTTGCATTTCTCTCTTTAATGGCCGTAACCCCCTTCCCCGTCGCTGCCTCCCCTACCCCAGCCACCACCGGCCTACCCAGTTGCCGCCTCCCCTCCGGCGCCACCTCCTCCTCCTCCCTCTCCTCCTCCTCCTTCTCTCCTTTCCCTCTTCCATTCACAAACCCTATAACCCAAAAACCACCACCACTACCGTCCACACCACCACCACCCGCACCCTCCCGCCGCCCAGTCAGGCCCTATGTAACAACCCGAAAATCTGCGCCAGTTTAAAATTTTTATTTTGGCAATTTTAGCGAATTTTGATTATTTAAAATGAATTATTTTAAATAATATCAACGAGAAATTTATTTCGAATATAATTCGACGTATATATTATACGCGTCGTCGTTAGAATATAAATATTTATATATAATTATAAATAGAATTGAAAATGGCGCGGTAGTTCGATAATTCGATTTCAAACTTCAATTGAATGTACTGGGTGCAAAACAATCCGGATTTTAGTGAAACCAAAAACATTAGGATCTAATTGTGAATATCTTTCCATCGAATCCGAAAAATCGAAGTTTCATAGCGGGAATCAAAAGATATGTCCAGTTGAAAATTCTGAATAGTCGCTATGGAATTCAGGCCCTTAAAAATGGAAATTGTGCAAACGACCTTCGTTTTCGACGAAACCACTTTTGTTGGGTCCGTGATGTAAAATTATTGCTAGGTTTCAAATTTCATAATTTTTCGAATCAATATGTGAGCGTGGCAAAGGAAAACGCGTTTGACCAGTTTCAGTTGATTTAATCGACTGGAAATTGGCCATTTTTCAAACGGTCTCAGAATTCGACGAAATTAGTTTTGTTAGGACCGTATCGTCAATACGAAGCTAGAAATTATTTTTTGGGAATTTTTAGAGTCCGTATGTGACCCCGGTAAATTGAAATGTACGTTTGAAATTGAATATATAGATTTAAATATTAATTTAAACGGAAACTGAGCGTAACAGCCAAACTGGCTCACGAAACATATCCCATTGTGTTCGGAATGGGGGTAATTAGCTAGGGACGACAGTCGTTGGATCCCGTTTGGGGTTGGAATAAGAAGTCAACCCTTTGGAAAATTAAATTAAAATAAATAAATTATATATATATATTATATTACCTACCCTAATCTCTCCTTCCTCTTTCAGACTTCGGTCAAAATAAAAAAATTGGAAAACCGACCCCGTGCTTCCACCCTTCCCCCGAACTCGATCGTCGCCACCTCCAGGTGGAGCGCCGCCGCACCCCAGAAGCCGGCCTCCCCATCGACGATCCCCCTCCTCCTTCTTCCTCTATTCGACGCTACCAAACCCGCCTCGTTCAGCCCCACCCCACCTCGATTTCCTCCACGTCCATGCCCTGCTCCGCCTCGCGCCACCTCCCCGACCTCTCTCCGACTCCACGCCGCCAGTCCACGCCCCTGCACCCACCCCTCCTCCTCTGCGTTCAACGATGTAGCCCCCTTTCCCTCTTTTTTCTGTAAGTCCTTTTTGTTTTTTTTGTATTTTAATTTGTTTTACTGATTCTAAGTGATTAGTTTAATTAAACTGAAGAACATTCAGTTTAAAATCAGTTTATATAATTGGTATTATTTTTGAAATAGAATAAAGAGATGATTTTTATTATAAAGATTTGATTTTTAAATTAGAAAAGACTTGATTTTTAAAATAGAAAAGATTAGATTTTTAAAGGAAGAAAGACGATATTTTTAAATGGAGAAAGGCGTGATTTTTACTTATGCAGTGGATAAAAAATATGGTTTTTAGAAGGAAGAAAAATATAATTTTTATAGTGATGAAATCTTTATATTTGAAAAGGAAAAATCTTTTTGTATAGAATAGTGTGATAAAAATAGAATTTTTATCTATATAGTAGCGAGGTAAAAATTCGATTTTTATATATTGAACATCAAAGTAAAAATTCGATTTTTACATATGTAGTGGCTACGGGCGACGAAGAGGACGAAAAGGCGAGAACGACGAAGATTTCTATAAATGAAGAGTCGTGCAATTGGAATAGCTATCGGTGAGAATTTCTCACTCTTCAATTTCTATACTAGGATGCAGACGGTGCTTAGTAGCACCCGACACAATCGTCCACAGACCATGGACTTGTTTGTTTGATT
>JASFAX010003034.1:0-43842 GCA_030737875.1 Allium sativum
ATGGCCAAGTCCACATCCTTTTATCATCCCTCTCTTTTTTATTTTACATAAGACTATTTGGCTTCTAATATATAAGGAGAGATTGTGCTAATATTTCTATGATGTGGGACTTTAAATGTTGCTACCCCTATCTCTTCTTCTTCCCACTTTTCTCTTTCTTTGCTCATTCATTTTCCAACAGCATTCTCCATTGTGTTTCGCGACTACTGCGTGTTTTCTATTATTAAAGCATCTATGACACCTTAGATCATTGTTTCTTATTTTGGGATAATAATTTCATATATCTTATTAATTATTACTGGGTAAGATGATGCATCGTGTTATTTTACTCTACTGAATTACACGTGGAAGCTACAGAGAAGTATTAACATATTTGATCAAAATAAAAATAAATAAATAAAAGATCATTATAAGAAATTAATGACAGGTTTTCATACAAGTAATAATATAGAAAGGTAAGTTTTATTTTCATCCACACGTTCCATTAGTTAATCCACCATTTTACTATGTAAATTGATCAACAACAATTTTTTAAGTTAATTCACTAGTGGAATAACTTAAAGTTATCGATCATATTTACCCACAAATCTATTATCTTTTTGCATGCATATCCACAAAATTTCTAGCTTTAATCTGCATGCATATCCAATTTAAACTTTTGATGCATTAGACATCCTTTCAAGAAACTAAAATCCACATTTTTACTTTGTAGTAAGGATATTAGATAACTATTGAAGTAACTACAACATGGTGAATTATTTTACACAGTACACTGAACAAAATGTGAGTGCATCGTATACTTACTTTATTTAATTTTTTCCCATTTATGTATTTAAATTTATTATTTTCAGTAATCCAATTTTGAGAAATATTATTGCATAATGTGAAACTGCATCACGTAATAATTGTAGAGTAATGGATTTTACTAAAGTAGGGATTTATAAGTTAACTGCCTGGTAAATTTTAATACGAAACCTTTAAAGTATAAACACAGGCCAAACATATAATAATGTAAATTATACAATGATGGAATTTTGCATGCCATTGGCCCCGGCATATAGTAATATAGTATAAAAAAAGTTATCAAAGCCCATATTCTACATTGGATCTGTAAGAATAGGATACTATGTTTCGTAATACACTACCATGCTTTTCAGAATATATATGACTAACAACAGCTAACAATAATTCTATGTAGTAAGGTGATATAATAATAGAATTTTGCGTACATTTAATCAATTTCAAACTAAAAATAAACAAACTATTCACTGTGATTAATTTGAGTGATAAGCATTGCCTAGACTTGGATTCAGATGTAGGATTTTAGGGAGAAGAGCTACACAAAGCAGAACAGAGAAGAAAGAAAGAAAGATGTTTACGTTTTTAAGTGGATAAATTGATTAAAATTTAAATGTTATTAAAAGTCCAAAATTCTATTTTATAGAGTGTATTAACTAATTAAAAACATGTATGAGAATAAAATTTACCTATTAGAAAAATATGAATGTTAGAAAATTCATAACTACAAAAGACAGTACTAAATACGTGTTGTCATTATTATGAAAAATGTAAGTACAGTGGCACATAAATGACAGTATTGATTACTACAACAAAAATGCATAAGGCTTTAAAAAATAATTGTAAGTGATATAAATGACATTCACGCTAATAGGAACTAAAAACAAATGAATACAGCGAACGTAAATGTTGTAAAATGTTCAAAGTAATAAGTTATTAAACGATGTGGAAAACTATTAACAGCGAAATGTAAAGGCTTCTAAATTTGACTTTTAATAGCTTTTTATTTTTTTATTGCAAGTTTGCATACACGGCAGCATGCGATCATAAAACATTCTTATAATGTTATCATATCTTATTACTTCATTTTGAACGCTAGTAAAAGCTACTTTTAGTATAATAAATGTAACATTTAGTTGTTTGTTTAACTTATAATAAAGGGTGGGGGAAACTATCATTAAATTGAATTGATATCAAAATAAATTTGTGAACTGCTAATATCACTCGTTTGGTTTAAGAAGGTGGATATGAATAATTCTATGCACCTTCCAGTTTGGAATGACAACCAATGAGTGTCCATAAGGCCATTATAATTATCCATAAGGCCAACGAACTATCTCATTTGTTTAATGACTACAACTAGTACTATCTTGCAACAATACTAATTGATTAATCATATTTTTTTACCAATTCGGGACACTATATTAAAACATAAAGACGTATAACTTCTATTTCTTATTTTTTGGGCTTTTGGACAAGAAAGATCAGTAATGAAAGTACCCACCATTATTTTGTTACCACACCTGGACTTATGGACAAATACAATCATAAAATAGAAAAATTGCAGCAGATGTTAACAGAATAAAAATTAGACGAAAAACATACCAAAACAATAAATACCAGGAAATAAAGGGTATTTCAAATTTTATTTTATTAAACTGAGAGCATTCATACTTATTTGAAATATATAATACCCATATTTCAATTATTTATTACAACACTTGCATTGCTTCGTTTTGTGTTCATTGTTCATTTCACATGTACCCCTAGGACAATCATGGTGTAAGCAAGGTTGTTTGCAATCAGAGTCTGCAGAACACTTCTCATCAATAAAAAAGCAACGCGCTTGAGAACTTTTGATGTTGCTTCCTGTTATATATTCAATAATGAGATGAGTAAAGAAACAACTGAAAGTAAATATTATAATAACAATTTTGAAACGTAGATACATAAAAAATTCAAAAGAATTTCAAGAAACCTAAGAATGTTATTAGAAACATCAAAAGGAAAAATGACAGTGTCTTCTTAGTATCCATGATAATCCTTTCAGTTGATTTTAAAATTTGCAATGGAGAGTTAGGTTTACACTGAATACAAGTGATATTTATATTAATTAAAAATTAGAATAATTAAGTTTGCTAAATTAATTCAAGAAGATGGTTGTAGATAATTCTATGCAACTTAAGTATAAGGACAGAAACAAAAAGAATGTTAATGCATTCTATATTTCATCATTAATTTTATATCCTATATAGTCTTTACCCAATATATGACTCATTTCCCTTTTCTATGATATCAACTGTCCACGTTATCCATGATTTTTACCAATTACAAGGTTCATCATACTTATCCACAATAAAAGTCTGCATATTCTTTTGTGATATTGCATATATAAGTTCAAAAGAATTTTTTTAAGAAAGCTTCATATTGATAATGATGTGCATCTTTTGGATTACTATGATAATAAAAGAAATTAATAAGATGTGAAAATTCCAAATGTTTGTTTATTTTTAACTATGGCATTGCCTATTACGAAAAGTAATATACTTATCCATAATGTTAGTTATATTACTTACCTCTATTAAATGATATAGTTATTAAACAATTTGTCTTTGAATATCATATATATGTGAAATATAGTCAAGTATTATATATGTGTTTTTATATTCTTGTTAAAAATATTTTAATTAATGAGTAAAAAACTTCTTTTTGAGAGAAAATTTACAAAAATAATTTCTTTGAAGAAATATCGATAATATGATTAAAAATTGGTTTCCATGAATGATTTTTCATTAATATAATTTACTCGAACCTTTTTTAATGTAATCAAAATATCAATTATAATAAATATTAGATTATTGATATTTATTTGTAGTGAATGTATTTTTTGTTGTTTATGATGTGGCCAATCAAAAGAAACTACATGGATTGAGGCCACAAACGAGATCACGTGCATTGAGATTTGTACCGTTAGATTTGATTTAAAATAAGTAGTTAATTTTATAGCTGGAGAGGGTAGTATGGATTGAATATCTGCAATAAACTAGAGAAAATATGTTTTAGTTATTTCAGATGATGACAAATTAGTGTGAAATTGTGAAACATTTTAGAAAAAAATTAAAGTTAAAACTTTTGTAGTTAATTAATTGGAGAAAAACAACGATGTATGATAAGTTATTAACGAATAATTATTTAATATTAGTTATCTAAAATTTAACAATTGTTTATCAGTTCATTGATTGTTAATTATTTCATATTTCAAAAATAAATATTAGTAATTAATAAAGAAACAATTTTACAAAAACATTGCTTGGATATGTATACGAAATCTTTAATACAAAAAAAATTGCTAGAATATACCTTTTTAACACAAAATCACACAACTTAGCATCATTTTTAACAAAAGGTTAAAACGATATGAGAAAAACCTAGGGGCTTATCACAAAAAAAAATCCTCTTCTGTATAGTTCTCTCCTTTTATAGTTTTCACAACTCATATCTACACTTAAATGAGAATCAAGAATGCTTTAAGTGCAAGCATTTATAGAAAAATCCGCAAATTTAAATAAAATAAATGATTTTTTGTTGTTATTGTGCAGATTCATGTGTGAATAAAAAGGTTAAAAAAAAATATGTTTATTGACGTATGTAACGGCTGGAAATTTTCGACTCCTCGAGAGTCGAAAATTCCGAGACGTTAGTGAAAGAAAGTAGAGGGTGAGAAAGAAAAGATAGAACTAATAGAATAGAAGAAGAAGAAGAAGAACATCAGAATCATCAGAGTAACACGAATCTCACAGCGGAACGAATAACATATAATATATAACATAACTTTGAAGTAAACAGTTATATATATACAATAGCACTTATCAGAGTACAACACTTACAACACAGCGGAAATAACTATAGCTATAGAATCTTGCAGCCTCCTGCTCCAAGCTCTCCCAGTATATCTGTAAATCCCGACTACTTGACTGCCCGTACAAATTTAGGCACCCAAGAGTTTAGGGAAAACAACAAAATAAACTCCGGGTCAGTCATGGGACTGGTATGAGTAAAACAGTTTAAAACAATTGAACAGGTATATGATATCTCATAAGACCACGCCGTGAATACGGAACGGGTTTTTCCTTATGAGTATCTAAACAACTTTGACAAGCAATATCATTGTGATATTATAATAATGTCTAAGTACAAATAGGTATCAATCTAGCAGAAACGCTTGCATCTCACGTTCTACATACATAGTAAAAATCATAAACCGCAGGGCGCTTAACGGAGAATGGATTCCAACAGACAAGGTATGGGAGCACCTTCTGAATAGTGTACTCTAGAGGTGATACACTCAGGGTTCAACAAGAACGTCTTGCAACCCGGCCACACATGACCGCTCACTCATTTAGCTTGAGTGTCGCGAATATATTGCCACCACGGTTGTAGGCCATCAAACCGTCATCCGAAGATACAGAATCAAAAAGAAGTATAAATATGAATATTCTCTAGATCTGTGACAATACACCCTGCTTGGGGATGACCCAACTAGCCATGCTGCCTAGCCCAACTTTTGTTACTTCCCGGTGTGAGGCTAGAAGCTACGTCTATCTTCAGAACATCTGATCACCATTCACTTTGAATGCCACATCGTCATACCCGCCAAATCACAAATTGACTTATCCAAAAATAACACGGGTATATAGCTAAGAGAAACGAATTCCTCCGCCACCAAATGTGAATACGTTTGAACAGATCAACTTATGCGATCCATTGGATATACTCTGTCAGACCTTCTTCCATATACGTTGTCCTGGGACTGGACAAACCGAAGGCACTATTCAGTATATCCATCTTAGTCACTGTTATCTAAGACTTATACAACAACCCTTGCACTTTACTCCGTCTTCAATTTATCTTTGGCAGATATTGCTCGCAACGCTTATGCCAATACAGAGTGGTTCTTTGGATAATAATCCAACCGGTCTCTCCATATTAACAACGTTAAAATGGTAAAAACTTTGATAGTCTGTGATTTAACTATCAAATGAAAACATGTCGGTGTACAAACAACGATCTTATTTCCAAATGGAAATTCGATCGATCAATCATCATATGTTCATATTTCCTTATTTCATATATTTAGAAAATATATGTTATTAATCATTGGAAAACATTTCCATAGCTTATTTTCACATCACTATTATTTCGCAACTATCAGTCCCTAACTGTAACTAGTATGAGAACAATTCTCTAAGTATCAATCCGGAAGGTCGAAACCAACATCAGATCGTCACTTAAAAAACCGTTTAACTTACCCTCTCCAGTTAGTTTCTGAATTTGCTTAACTCTATTTCTTAAATTCTTATCATGAAAACATTTCATTTTCTATGTTTAGAAAACATATCTGACTATATTTGGAAAACGTTTCCAAAACTCATTTACGGATTTCAAATGAACGTTGTATAAAACATCGTTACGCTTAATCCATTAATCGCTTATTACTTAACTATATTTCAAATCAACCTTTTCTATCGAACCACAACTATTCCTTTGTCAATTCTGAAGTCAATCAAGTTGGGGTATAATTACCTCTCAGACCTTAATTGAACAACGTCCTTTACAGTGAAATAGATGAAGCTCGTCACTCACTTTTTCCAATCATCTGTTTACGCAAATTCTCGGATTCAGGTTACGAATCTACTTCTTATATGAAAACGTTTGATTATAACTATAACGTTATAATTCCTACTTCTGCAATATCTAACCTAAATTATAACTTTATCTCCTAACTAAATAATTTAACAGACACCTAATTTTTAAATCAATAACTAAATCTTGATTTAAACCCTGGAAGGTAAATAGTACTTTCCCGAATTCGATATAATTGAATTCGACGTATTACTCTCTTTCGAGTAATCTCTATTCGATTAACTCCCTTGTTAATAACTTATATTCGATAAACTCTATTTCGATTAACACCTATCTAATAACTAATAATCGATTAACTCTTCTTGGTTGGCTCTATTTCATTAACTCTTATCGAATAACAAATATTCGATTTTCTTACATGTGTCAGTTCTTATCGAATAACTAACATCCGATTTAACTTAAATGGATTTACTCTTATCGAATAACTTATTCGATTAACTCAACTTGATTTTATTAACTCGATTATCTCAACTCGATTACTTAACTCGATCACTTAACTCGATAAATCTTAACTCGGTTACTTAACTCGATAACTTAACTTAACAAATCTTAACTCGATTACTTAACTCGATAACTTAACTTAACCCAAATCAATTAACTCAACTCTAATCGATTAACTTAATTTGATTTACTCCTTCGAATAACTAACTTCGAACAACTCCTTTGGATTAACTCTTCGATTAACTCCTTCGGATAAACTAACTTCGAATAACTCCTTTGGATTAACTAACTTCGAATAACTCCTTTGGATTAACTCTTCGAATAACTCCTTCGGATTAACTCTTCGAATAACTCCTTCGGATAAACTCTTCGAATAACTCCTTCGGATAAACTCTTCCAATGCTGTTCGAATAAACTATATTCGATTTACTCCTCCAACCTTATTCGAATAAACTATATTCGATTAACTCATTCAACTAACTCTATTGGATTAACTCTTCGAATAACCAATATTTGATAACTCCTCTTTGGATAATTAATATTCGATAACTCTTCTCAAATGAATAACATTTGATTTCTCCACTCGAATAAACTATATTCGATTACTCTTCTCTCGAATACACTATATTCGATAACTCTACTTCGAATAAGTAATATTCGATAACTCTATCTGGTTAACTCTAACTGATCCACTCTAACTGGTCAACTTTAACTGGTTAACCCTAATGGTTTAACCTAACTGGTTAACTCAAATGGTTTAACCTAACTGGTTGACTCAAATGGTTTAACCTAACTGGTTCACTTCGATTAACCACTTAGTTTAACTTAACTAATTCACTTCGATTAACCACTTAGTTTGTCTTAACTAATTTACTTTGGTTAACTTAACCAATTACTTTGATTAACTCGACTAACTTGCTTTGGTTAACCTAACAAATTACTTTGTTTAACTCTATTCGAATATCTAATTCGAATAACTCATTTCGAATAACTAAATTCGATTAACTCTTTTAACTTTACTCGAATAACTATATTCGATTAACACCTTCTTTCGAATAACTATATTCGATTAACTCTTCGACTAACTCCATTGGATTTACTAACTTCGAATAACTCCTTTGGATTAGCTAACTTCGAATAACTCCTTGGGATTAACTAACTTCGAATAACTCCTTGGGATTAACTAACTTCGAATAACTCCTTGGGATTAACTAACTTCGAATAACCAATTGATTAACTCGACCAATTTCACTTGGTTAACTCGACCAATTCACTGGATTAACTCCTATTTATTTAACAAATAAGTATCTCCTTTAGTTTAATTCTATTTATTTAATCTCTAAATAAATATCCTTTATATTTCTTTTAACGAATATAATTCCTTTATATTTTGATTAACAAATATATCCCCTTATATTCGATTAACATACATATTCCCTTGTATTTGATTTACAAATATAATTCTTTTATATTTGTTTTACCAACTATCTTCCTTTATATTCAGAATCCTTTTTCTTATATATATATATAATCCCTTGATTTTATATAAATAAACTATTTTCAAAATATACTTTGAAAACCCCTCTCCTACATTTTGGTATTTCTCATGGTATTTAACACACCATATAACCATGATAAATATCGTCCCACCACACATAATCACACAGATTATGTACATCACATTTTATATATCACAATATAAAAATCACAGTAAAATAACTGTTGAGGAATCCTGTTGGATTCCTCCAACCTGTCTCCCTACATCACAGATGTTAGACAATATAGATAACATCACTTTCAGTTCCATATGATATATTCTGTTAAACAGAATCAATATAGAAATTTAACTAACTGACTAGCAGTTCAATCAACCAATCAACACACAGTCAAACAGACAAATTTTAAAAGTTCTAACAATGCAACATGAAATTATAAACTGTTCAGAGTTAGTGAGATTTACTCACTTTGGCGCGTTAGCCGTTAAATAACGGTTTGCGTTATTTGATTCAGTCGGACAATTTATTTCGCCATAAATTGTAAGGAGCTCCGATGGACTTCCAGTCAGTGTCATTGCGTTGCTCCCGTCCATACGATCATGTCGGATCTTCTTCCGCTGAATTCCGATAGCGTATGAGTACGATACAATATTTATACGTTATACACTATAAATATTAAAACTAAATTTCCTTTACATTACATATTGGGCTCACCCTAAATAACCCAGCCCATCTCCACTTGTAAAAGTCCAGATCATCAAACAGGGTATTCCTTCCCCTTCTTCAACAACCGCAGGCATTCCCGAATCCCCTTCCAGATAAAGACACAAATACCATCTCGTTTACAAAATTCAATCACTGCAACTTGTTTTGTTAAAGCCACTGAAATCTCATACCCGATTTACTAAACCACACCTGAACATTATCTCGAAAAATTCCATCTTGCGCTTCCACAAATTTCAAAACGAACGATAGTCCACGGCTCACTCGAAAACAACGACACTTACACTGAACTCCCCTCATCGATCCATTTCCAGACCTCCGAACGCCCAGTTCTCCTTCCCCACGCCATAATTCAACCAACCGACAGCATAACCATTCATCCCGTTACGTGAGCTTCAGCCTCAAACCCAAAACAACGAACTCGAGATCCTCCGGGTACACAGCGTCAACAAGAAACCCACGAACCCACTGACAACTCACGACGAAGTCCTCCACCGTACACCAGGAAATTCTGCCCATACGTGCGGTTTCATCCCACCATTTCGAAATTCAAACTCGATTCTTGAATTGCAGCTTAAATCTTCGCGAATTGAGGAACCCTAGGTTCATTGGAAGGAGACCGCGACTCAGCAAAGTCCGTCGAGCTCAACGTGAAGCATCCAGGATTGAAGGGAAACTCAGTACGACTCGACTCCATTACACCCGGGATTTTTAGAACTTAATTCGAATTCCCTTTTGATTTGTTTTTGATTTCGAAACATTAGGTTTGGGTTTTCTGAAAACAAATGTATTCGGCGGCTGAAGGTTTTGTATATATATGAGAAGTGGTTTGCTTTATACGTTTTAAAGGCTTAAACTTTGAAGACGTGGCCTTTGTGGACTCCGATTGTGGTGTTTATGGTTAAGAAATAAGCACGTGGTCTCTGGTATGATTTGTTTATGTGTTTTCTTCGCTGACTAAAGAATTTGTGAAAAATAATTAAGCCGAGGACAAGTCCATATTTATTTATGAGTTATGTACCCAATGTACTCAATTCTTTTTAGGTAAGAGCTTCTACGACAGAAATAAAGATATCATCGTGACGAGCGAGGTGTTCTGATTTCAAAAATATAATAATATCGGTAGGTTAACTCATTTTGTGGAACTTCAAAATGTTGATTTCAGGGTGCGGAATACTTCAAATAAAAAGTCGCTTATTAAATTAATTAAAAATTACAGTAAAATTCTAAAAATTAAATTATCACTACGCCTCAAAAGAACCACGTCTGAATTCAAACCCCATATCTAGTTATATTGAAAAACCCTTTTAAAACGTAAATAAAGCGTCGCAAATCATAAAGGAATTCCATAGCGACTTTTCTGAAATTTGATTTGGACATAAATCAAAATCTACACGACGAAATCCCGATATTTCTCTTCCACTAGAAAGATATACTCCACCAGCTCCACATGTTTCTTGTTTCACAGAAATCCGATTTAAAACGAACTTTGTACATTCAGTCGAAGTTCGAATCGCCAAATAGCGAACTGCAGCGCTATTTCAAGCTCTATTTTAATTATATTATAATTATACGTTCGAACGTTGTACTTTAAGTTATCGATATCGCCAAATCGATATATAAATAATTAAATAAATTAATTATTCGACAGCTAACAAAACGCGCCATTACAGACTTCCCCCCTTAAAATAATTTTGTCCTCGAAATTGCTAAGCTAGGAAAATGCTACCAACTTTACTAACTAGATTCAAATATCTTTTAGTTTACTTCTCAACTCCAGTTTCAACTGAACCATTAAATTTTCAATTAAATTATTAATTCATTCTGGCTAACTGAATTTCCATAAATCATGAGAATGTTCTAACGCCTGGAATTTTCGAAATTTTTTGCCATAACCTCCTTTGTATTGGTCAATATGACAAACCACAACTCGCCTCTCTAGGCCTCCTCCAATCCAAAAGGAAATCAAAATAGCCAAGCGGCTTACCAATTCGGCTCAAAAAATCCAAACTCATATATGATATAAACTTGTACCTTTTTGTCGGGCATTTAACTCTATCCCTTTCATCTGCTACCACTTCAACATATACCAATGTTATCCATTCCAATTGATCTCCAATCAGTTCATATCCTCAAATCCAAATCGAATTTCATTCGAACTCTAATATCAAATTCCAAATTATTGACTTACCACTTTGGTTCCATTCTAGATTATCTCTATCCCAATTCAATTTTATTTAACTCGGTTCAAGTTAAATTTCAATTTATTTTTACCATCTCATTTTAATTAACTTCATTAGTTAAATTTTAATTCCAGAACTTAAGTTTCTGGGTTTCTTTCAAATCAATTTGAAATCATAATGCCAATTCAAAACCATTGAATTTCTAAACAACTTGTTTTCTCAAAACAATTCAAAAACAAAACCTTTGGTAGTAATCCGTCACTTAGAACTCGAAAATGAACACTGATGATGTCTAGATTCATCATCAGAATCTATTTTCCAGCTATCGAAGTGAGTTCAATACTATATCATTTTCAATTTGAAAAACATTTTCAAAATCTCCCAGGAACTTAAAATTTCCTTATTTTAAATTCCAAATTCTGATTTAAATTCATATTTAATTCAAACTATTTCATATATTACATTCATATGAATTCTGATTGGTCATTTATAACCATTTCACCCTTTTTATAATCTTATTCGATTAAAATAACCACCAACACAATCAATATACTATAATAATTTCAAGATATATATTTCTTCTATAAACAAATATATTTAGGGAAAAATTATTTCATTTCCCCTCTTTCAAAACATACCATGACGGTTCATCGTATTCGAGTGTTTAGTAACCCTTATCGATACAGTGGATCAACTGATCGACCAGAATTTATAAGCCACTCAACCAATGAGTCTCCACAATATAAAACCATTTTATATTGAATAACAAATACGCGCTCATATATATACACTCAAACTCAATCTAGGATATTACTAATCCCATCTCTATCGAGTTATGCCACAGAGCCAAGGTAATCACTTAACTTAAGCTCTGATACCAACTGTAACGGCTGGAAATTTTCGACTCCTCGAGAGTCGAAAATTCCGAGACGTTAGTGAAAGAAAGTAGAGGGTGAGAAAGAAAAGATAGAACTAATAGAATAGAAGAAGAAGAAGAACATCAGAATCATCAGAGTAACACGAATCTCACAGCGGAACGAATAACATATAATATATAACATAACTTTGAAGTAAACAGTTATATATATACAATAGCACTTATCAGAGTACAACACTTACAACACAGCGGAAATAACTATAGCTATAGAATCTTGCAGCCTCCTGCTCCAAGCTCTCCCAGTATATCTGTAAATCCCGACTACTTGACTGCCCGTACAAATTTAGGCACCCAAGAGTTTAGGGAAAACAACAAAATAAACTCCGGGTCAGTCATGGGACTGGTATGAGTAAAACAGTTTAAAACAATTGAACAGGTATATGATATCTCATAAGACCACGCCGTGAATACGGAACGGGTTTTTCCTTATGAGTATCTAAACAACTTTGACAAGCAATACCATTGTGATATTATAATAATGTCTAAGTACAAATAGGTATCAATCTAGCAGAAACGCTTGCATCTCACGTTCTACATACATAGTAAAAATCATAAACCGCAGGGCGCTTAACGGAGAATGGATTCCAACAGACAAGGTATGGGAGCACCTTCTGAATAGTGTACTCTAGAGGTGATACACTCATGGTTCAACAAGAACGTCTTGCAACCCGGCCACACATGACCGCTCACTCATTTAGCTTCAGTGTCGCGAATATATTGCCACCACGGTTGTAGGCCATCAAACCGTCATCCGAAGATACAGAATCAAAAAGAAGTATAAATATGAATATTCTCTAGATCGGTGACAATACACCCTGCTTGGGGATGACCCAACTAGCCATGCTGCCTAGCCCAACTTTTGTTACTTCCCGGTGTGAGGCTAGAAGCTACGTCTATCTTCAGAACATCTGATCACCATTCACTTTGAATGCCACATCGTCATACCCGCCAAATCACAAATTGACTTATCCAAAAATAACACGGGTATATAGCTAAGAGAAACGAATTCCTCCGCCACCAAACGTGAATACGTTTGAACAGATCAACTTATGCGATCCATTGGATATTCTCTGTCAGACCTTCTTCCATATACGTTGTCCTGGGACTGGACAAACCGAAGGCACTATTCAGTATATCCATCTTAGTCACTGTTATCTAAGACTTATACAACAACCCTTGCACTTTACTCCGTCTTCAATTTATCTTTGGCAGATATTGCTCGCAACGCTTATGCCAATACAGAGTGGTTCTTTGGATAATAATCCAACCGGTCTCTCCATATTAACAACTTTAAAATGGTAAAAACTTTGATAGTCTGTGATTTAACTATCAAATGAAAACATGTCGGTGTACAAACAACGATCTTATTTCCAAATGGAAATTCGATCGATCAATCATCATATGTTCATATTTCCTTATTTCATATATTTAGAAAATATATGTTATTAATCATTGGAAAACATTTCCATAGCTTATTTTCACATCACTATTATTTCGCAACTATCAGTCCCTAACTGTAACTAGTATGAGAACAATTCTCTAAGTATCAATCCGGAAGGTCGAAACCAACATCAGATCGTCACTTAAAAAACCGTTTAACTTACCCTCTCCAGTTAGTTTCTGAATTTGCTTAACTCTATTTCTTAAATTCTTATCATGAAAACATTTCATTTTCTATGTTTAGAAAACATATCTGACTATATTTGGAAAACGTTTCCAAAACTCATTTACGGATTTCAAATGAACGTTGTATAAAACATCGTTACGCTTAATCCATTAATCGCTTATTACTTAACTATATTTCAAATCAACCTTTTCTATCGAACCACAACTATTCCTTTGTCAATTCTGAAGTCAATCAAGTTGGGGTATAATTACCTCTCAGAACTTAATTGAACAACGTCCTTTACTGTGAAATAGATGAAGCTCGTCACTCACTTTTTCCAATCATCTGTTTACGCAAATTCTCGGATTCAGGTTACGAATCTACTTCTTATATGAAAACGTTTGATTATAACTATAACGTTATAATTCCTACTTCTGCAATATCTAGCCTAAATTATAACTTTATCTCCTAACTCGAATAATTTAACAGACACCTAATTTTTAAATCAATAACTAAATCTTGATTTAAACCCTGGAAGGTAAATAGTACTTTACCGAATTCGATATAATTGAATTCGACGTATTACTCTCTTTCGAGTAATCTCTATTCGATTAACTCCCTTGTTAATAACTTATATTCGATAAACTCTATTTCGATTAACACCTATCTAATAACTAATAATCGATTAACTCTTCTTGGTTGGCTCTATTTCATTAACTCTTATCGAATAACAAATATTCGATTTTCTTACATGTGTCAGTTCTTATCGAATAACTAACATCCGATTTAACTTAAATGGATTTACTCTTATCGAATAACTTATTCGATTTACTCTACTTGATTTTCTTAACTCGATTATCTCAACTCGATTACTTAACTCGATCACTTAACTCGATAAATCTTAACTCGGTTACTTAACTCGATAACTTAACTTAACAAATCTTAACTCGATTACTTAACTCGATAACTTAACTTAACCCAAATCGATTAACTCAACTCTAATCGATTAACTTAATTTGATTTACTCCTTCGAATAACTAACTTCGAATAACTCCTTTGGATTAACTCTTCGATTAACTCCTTCGGATAAACTAACTTCGAATAACTCCTTTGGATTAACTAACTTCGAATAACTCCTTTGGATTAACTCTTCGAATAACTCCTTCGGATTAACTCTTCGAATAACTCCTTCGGATAAACTCTTCGAATAACTCCTTCGGATAAACTCTTCCAATGCTGTTCGAATAAACTATATTCGATTTACTCCTCCAACCTTATTCGAATAAACTATATTTGATTAACTCATTCAACTAACTCTATTGGATTAACTCTTCGAATAACCAATATTTGATAACTCCTCTTTGGATAATTAATATTCGATAACTCTTCTCAAATGAATAACATTTGATTTCTCCACTCGAATAAACTATATTCGATTACTCTTCTCTCGAATACACTATATTCGATAACTCTACTTCGAATAAGTAATATTCGATAACTCTATCTGGTTAACTCTAACTGATCCACTCTAACTGGTCAACTTTAACTGGTTAACCCTAATGGTTTAACCTAACTGGTTAACTCAAATGGTTTAACCTAACTGGTTGACTCAAATGGTTTAACCTAACTGGTTCACTTCGATTAACCACTAAGTTTAACTTAACTAATTCACTTCGATTAACCACTTAGTTTATCTTAACTAATTTACTTTGGTTAACTTAACCAATTACTTTGATTAACTCGACTAACTTGCTTTGGTTAACCTAACAAATTACTTTGTTTAACTCTATTCGAATATCTAATTCGAATAACTCATTTCGAATAACTAAATTCGATTAACTCTTTTAACTTTACTCGAATAACTATATTCGATTAACACCTTCTTTAGAATAACTATATTCGATTAACTCTTCGACTAACTCCTTTGGATTTGCTAACTTCGAATAACTCCTTTGGATTAGCTAACTTCGAATAACTCCTTGGGATTAACTAACTTCGAATAACTCCTTGGGATTAACTAACTTCGAATAACTCCTTGGGATTAACTAACTTCGAATAACCAATTGATTAACTCGACCAATTTCACTTGGTTAACTCGACCAATTCACTGGATTAACTCCTATTTATTTAACAAATAAGTATCTCCTTTAGTTTAATTCTATTTATTTAATCTCTAAATAAATATCATTTATATTTCTTTTAACGAATATAATTCCTTTATATTTTGATTAACAAATATATCCCCTTATATTCGATTAACATACATATTCCCTTGTATTTGATTTACAAATATAATTCTTTTATATTTGTTTTACCAACTATCTTCCTTTATATTCAGAATCCTTTTTCTTATATATATATATATAATCCCTTGATTTTATATAAATAAACTATTTTCAAAATATACTTTGAAAACCCCTCTCCTACATTTTGGTATTTCTCATGGTATTTAACACACCATATAACCATGATAAATATCGTCCCACCACACATAATCACACAGATTATATACATCACATTTTATATATCACAATATAAAAATCACAGTAAAATAACTGTTGAGGAATCCTGTTGGATTCCTCCAACCTGTCTCCCTGCATCACAGATGTTAGACAATATAGATAACATCACTTTCAGTTCCATATGATATATTTTGTTAAACAGAATCAATATAGAAATTTAACTAACTGACTAGCAGTTCAATCAACCAATCAACACACAGTCAAACAGACAAATTTTAACAGTTCTAACAATGCAACATGAAATTATAAACTGTTCAGAGTTAGTGAGATTTACTCACTTTGGCGCGTTAGCCGTTAAATAACGGTTTGCGTTATTTGATTCAGTCGGACAATTTATTTCGCCATAAATTGTAACGAGCTCCGATGGACTTCCAGTCAGTGTCATTGCGTTGCTCCCGTCCATACGATCATGTCGGATCTTCTTCCGCTGAATTCCGATAGCGTATGAGTACGATACAATATTTATACGTTATACACTATAATTATTAAAACTAAATTTCCTTTACATTACATATTGGGCTCACCCTAAATAACCCAGCCCATCTCCACTTGTAAAAGTCCAGCTCATCAAACAGGGTATTCCTTCCCCTTCTTTAACAACCGCAGGCATTCCCGAATCCCCTTCCAGATAAAGACACAAATACCATCTCGTTTACAAAATTCAATCACTGCAACTTGTCTTGTTAAAGCCATTGAAATCTCATACCCGATTTACTAAACCACACCTGAACATTATCTCGAAAAATTCCATCTTGCACTTCCACAAATTTCAAAACAAACGATAGTCCACGGCTCACTCGAAAACAACGACACTTACACTGAACTCCCCCTCATCGATCCATTTCCAGACCTCCGAACGCCCAGTTCTCCTTCCCCACGCCATAATTCAACCAACCGACAGCATAACCATTCATCCCGTCACGTGAGCTTCAGCCTCAAACCCAAAACAACGAACTCGAGATCCTCCGGGTACACAGCGTCAACAAGAAACCCACGAACCCCCTGACAACTCGCGACGAAGTCCTCCACCGTACACCAGGAAATTCTGCCCATACGTGCGGTTTCATCCCACCATTTCGAAACTCAAACTCGATTCTTGAATTGCAGCTTAAATCTTCGCGAATTAAGGAACCCTAGGTTCACTGGAAGGAGACCGCGACTCAGCAAAGTCCGTCGAGCTCAACGTGAAGCATCCAGGATTGAAGGGAAACTCAGTACGACTCGACTCCATTACACCCGGGATTTTTAGAACTTAATTCGAATTCCCTTTTGATTTGTTTTTGATTTCGAAACATTAGGTTTGGGTTTTCTGAAAATAAATGTATTCGGCGGCTGAAGGTTTTGTATATATATGAGAAGTGGTTTGCTTTATACGTTTTAAAGGCTTAAACTTTGAAGACGTGGCCTTTGTGGACTCCGATTGTGGTGTTTATGGTTAAGAAATAAGCACGTGGTCTCTGGTATGATTTGTTTATGTGTTTTCTTCGCTGACCAAAGAATTTGTGAAAAATAATTAAGCCGAGGACAAGTCCATATTTATTTATGAGTTATGTACCCAATGTACTCAATTCTTTTTAGGTAAGAGCTTCTACGACAGAAATAAAGATATCATCGTGACGAGCGAGGTGTTCTGATTTCAAAAATATAATAATATCGGTAGGTTAACTCATTTTGTGGAACTTCAAAATGTTGATTTCAGGGTGCGAAATACTTCAAATAAAAAGTCGCTTATTAAATTAATTAAAAATTACAGTAAAATTCTAAAAATTAAATTATCACTACGCCTCAAAAGAACCACGTCTGAATTCAAACCCCATATCTAGTTATATTGAAAAACCCTTTTAAAACGTAAATAAAGCGTCGCAAATCATAAAGGAATTCCATAGCGACTTTTCTGAAATTTGATTTGGACATAAATCAAAATCTACACGACGAAATCCCGATATTTCTCTTCCACTAGAAAGATATACTCCACCAGCTCCACATGCTTCTTGTTTCACAGAAATCCGATTTAAAACGAACTCTGTACATTCAGTTGAAGTTCGAATCGCCAAATAGCGAACTGCAGCGCTATTTCAAGCTCTATTTCAATTATATTATAATTATACGTTCGAACGTTGTACTTTAAGTTATCGATATCGCCAAATCGATATATAAATAATTAAATAAATTAATTATTCGACAGCTAACAAAACGCGCCATTACAAGGTATTTCATGAAACATGTTTTTAGATAGGGATGGAATTTAATTAAGTTTTAAAATAAGAATGTCTCACTTGTTTTAGAAAAGGATGTAAACATAGCAATTATAATAAGTAATTGTCATCAAGATTATTGGAATATTTTGTAGTGCTAGTTTTTGTGGCTTATATTGTGGCCAACCAAAAGATACTATGTGGATTGAGGCCACAAAAGAGATCACACGGACTGAGATTTATACTGTTAGATCTGATTTAAAATAAGACGTTAGTTTTATAGCTAATCGACTGTGTCTCTGTAATAAACTAGAGAAAATATGTTTTATTCATTTTAGATGATGACATATTAGTGTGAAATTGTGAAACATTTTAGAAATAATTAAAGTTAAACTTTTGTAGTTAATTGTTTGGAAAAAAACAACAATGTATAATAAGTTATTAAAGAATGATTATTTAATATTAATTTTTTACAATTTAATTATTGTTTATCAATTCATTAACTGTTAATTATTTCATATTTCAAAAATAATTATTAATAATTAATAAAGAAATGATTTTATAAAAAACATTGCTAGGATATGTAAACGAAACCTTTAATTCAAAAAATTGCTAGAATATACTTTTTTGACACATCATTACACAACTCAGCATTATTTTTGACGAAAATGATATGAGAAAAATATAGGGGTTAATAAAAAAAAATTCCCTTCTGTATATGTGTAGATAATACATTTTACCTACATATAATTATTGGTAGTTAATCATCCTTCAACAATTTTATAATATTGACAACATTTACCTACCAAAAAAATTTACCATTAAATATTGGTAGATAAAGGTTCTCTACCCATATTTATTGGTATGTAAAATATTGATAGGTGAAGGTCAAATTTCTTGAAGTATATCCCTTGTTTAATTAGCCTAAACCTAAGATTACTAAAGATTTAATCACCTCAACATCAAACCAAGCTTAAAGTTGCTGCATAGCAGTGGAATTCAGGCCATATCATCATCAATTTAAGATCTAATTATTATGGGGAAATTAAGGTAAGTAGTAGTGTTCTTACTCATTAATTAGGCCATATCAACATGTAAACACCTCATAAAAATATAGAAAAATGTTCATAATTCGTTATAATCCTATAATGACATATATCAAGTTTAGGTTGATTTGGGTTTAATTTGTAAGTCCCACAATTTACGGGATTAAGGAAAAAGCTTATTTGAGTATTTTTGATCTTGTTTGTTTGTTTTATATGTTTTTTTTGGTTGTTGGGTATGTTCAGACATTGTTTAGAAACGCTATGTTGGATGCAAACACTGTCGAATGACGAAATAGAACGATAAAAAACATTTTGGAAGTACTACGGTTTTGGGATCGGCTAGGTCGGTTCGATTAAGCGATTCAAGCTACAGTCATCAAAATCATGTGAAAACAGAAGTGGTGACCTCAATTCGGTGTTCAAGCTAAGTGTTCAGTTCACGTGAGGCTTAGGTTCCAAATCGCGATCCTGATCGGATCATAATAGTCTGAGTCGACATTTTTGACCTGGGAACTAGAGCCAATTCCAGTTCGGTATAGCTGATCCGGATATAGTGTTCGAGCCCGAATCGCCTATGATCGGCATAGCCAAACCGGTTACCGCACTCTGTGTCCGGCTCGATCATGCCAAGCTGGTGTGGACCAACTCAAGAATGGGCAAGAGGAATGGGTTCTTTACCATACTATGTGGCATGATATTACCTCTTGACGAATATTAGACTCCTTTGAAGATACACTCAAATATGACCAACTAATCCAGACGCAAAGGGAGTGTAAGTACGAAGCTACCCCAAAGGCTTCAGATAGGAATTGTCGGGGTGACTCATGAAGGGAATTTTGGGTCAAATTCGCATTACTGCAATGAAATTAAAACCAAAATTAACAAGATCTATGCTTAAATTTGTAAATCGAATGAAATAAATCCATACCTTTTCTCGGCCTTGCAAAATATTCACGAGAACAATCGATATTGAAACTCCATCAAATCATAGCGTGACTGAAAGCCATCGCCTCTAGTGGAGTCCATGGACACTTGATCTCGATACCATCAAACGGGATCTAGAAGAGGAACATGCGGTGCTAGCCAATTTAGGGTTTCCTAATTTTGATTTTCGTGGCTTCTGGAATAATGGAAAAATGAATGAATGATGAAATGGTTGGCCCCTTTTCCTTTTATTGTGTAGCCAACAAAAATCTAAATTAAGTAATAACTTCTAAGCCCTTATACCATTTCAAAAATTGAGAAAAGGTCAACATTTGATTTCCCCTTTTATTGTGAATGGTTCTTATTCCTTTCAAGTATTCTTACATGTGACCCTATAGGTTATTACAATGTCGGAAATAATTCAAAAGTATTTGAATTGTAAACATTGAGCGGTATGTAACAACACGTCGCCGTCACCCAAGTTATAATAAGATCAATGATTCGATACAACCTTTTCTGTGACCAATGTATCAATGTAATATAATCCTTTTAACCAACATATCCAGGATTAAACTCGAGGCATGGAACGTATCACCCTCTTTATGATTTAATCCATTTATCTTGATCAATGAGTAGACTATTTAAAATAAACCAATATTTGAGCACGGCCCATGCATTTCACAATCTCACTCAATAAAGAGGACCATAAGTACCACTACAAATATATATATTGTAGGGTTAATTCCATCTAGATCATTCATAATTTTCATTTAATTCGAGATGTATCCAATAATCACCGTTATCGTAAACTCTATCACAAGTAACTTTAGATGATACCAAGAAAAAAATATCCTAGAATAAAATTACAATGATTTCAGGTCTGAGGACCATTACATCACTGTCACTATGAGAATAACTTATGATACTATTAATTATATTCCATGTAGTTTTCTCACGTTGGTTCAGCCCAATACGTTATTATCTAATATGAATTTATGTCTTGACATTAATATCACATATATTAATGATCAATGAGATGTGATCATCAATCAATCAACATACTAGTCTCAATGGTTTATTGTTGTCCTATATAAACAATAAAACTCGACCAGGGACATTTAAGAATCATAATACTCAATATATTATATAATCTCAAGTTCAAGTCTTACTTAAACTATTTAATTCCATATTATTATTCTAAGGACTTCTATTATGTTAATATTCATATTACGCAGTAAATATAACATAGCAGAATAATTTTTATTCCAAATAAAATAATAACATCAACAATGTTATTAATCACATCAAATGGATTGCCTCTAGGGCATAAACTCTAACAATCTCCCACTTACACTAGAGTTAATCATTCACGTATCGTATACTCATGAAACTAATGCGACTATTAAACTTTTGTTGCGACATAGTTTAATTCGGTAGGTCTGCAACATTTATAACTTTTGTAACTTTGTAGATATGTTCATTTCCTCTGTGAACAACTTCATACAAGAATTATATTTCTGTAATATTTATGTTTTGATTGATAATGAGTTTAAGGTTTTAGGCCTGAGTAATAGCCACATTGTTGTCGTAATGTAAATCATTGGATCAACAATGAATCAAGTTCAATTATGGATTTCTTAATCCAATCATTTTTTTGCTCAGAATCAGTATTTATTTCTTATTTTAAAACTAACATTATTCACAATAATTAATGTGTTATCAATATATAACACTGGAATTATTGTGTCTACCCCACTCAATTTCCTGTCTATACAAGATTCAATGGTAATTTGTGGTTTTCGAGACATTTCGAATTCTATTTCATTCCCATTAATATCTTAGAGACTGACTCTCCTTTAAAAGGATACCAATTCGAGCAATAAACGTTTTATTCTCAGAGGACTTATATAAATAATGTCAATTTGCTTCTTTTGGATATTCCACAAAATAGTTATCTAATTTAGGTTCGATCTTATCAGAGGAAGGATGTTTAATAAACGCCTTATGTCCCAAATCTTCGTATTAGACATACAAGGACATTTTTTAGTCCATATGTTATATGGTGTTTTCAGAATCGTTTTAGTGGAATTTAATACAATAGTTCTAAATTTAATTTATTGGAAGATCTATATGACTTATCGTTAATCGTACTATATCTTATAAGGTACGATGTCTCCTTTCAAACATACCATTCGAATATGGTGTTCTAGATGGAGCGAGTTGTGAAACAATTTCAAACTCATCTTGATAGTATTACATAATTTGGCTTAAATATTCTCTCGATCTGTTCAAAGAGAGCTTATTTTCTATCAAAACTGGATTTGAACTTCATTTTGAATTTTTGAACTTTCCAAAAGTTTCTAATTTGTATTTCATAAGATACACATATCTATATCTACTAACATCTTCAGTAAATATAATGAAGTAATATAACCTACCTCTAGCTTATGTATTCGTTGCTCCATATACATCATTATGTACGAGACCCAATACTTATCACCCATTCACTTTATCAAGTGAAAGGTGATTCAGTTACTTTGCCTATAAAACAAGATCTGCATTCCACACATGATCCAAAATCAAATGACCACAAAATTCCATCATTATGGAGTTTTGATATGCTTTTCTTGTTTATATGGGCTAACTAACAATGTTAAAGGTGTGTTAGATTTAAATCACTAATTTTAATCCGCTCAGTATTTATGTCAAGTACATCATAGTTAAGGATTTATAAAGATCATTAACTATTTGTGAAATTTCATACGATATTTCATTTAAATAAAATGAATAACAATTGTTCTTTTATTGCAAATGAAATTCAAACTTGTCTAAACAAGATCTGTAATAACATTAATTTTAAATGAAATTTCATAATAACAATTATTTTATTTATTAAATTAAGTCAGTATGTAGAACAAGAATCAACTTCCTATGGTTAATTCAGTAACATTTGCTTCATTTCCATTCGTAAGTCCACTTGTCCTTTTATCAGATTTCTACTTATCTTGCAATTTCTGTAAATTTGCATGCATTTATGTTATTCATACCTAGTACCTAATACTAGAGATGTATAAGTAGATTATTATAACATTTATATCTTACTCAGGTAAACCTCAATTTTCGTTTTAGATCTTCTATATTTGTAAAACAATTATGTTTAATCTGTTTGAGGACAATCCTCAATTTCAATGTTAGTCAAAAAAATTGATTTAATTTAATTTATCCTTCTCAAGGATTAATTTAAATTATCGGAGTTATTTATTATTTAATAACTAAAGTACATAATAAATAATAACTAATTCTTTAATATTTATTTAATATAAATACAAAAATTTTAACAACCAAATTTTTTTTGGCATAGCCGACCGATTTTTATAGTGGTCGTAACATTTTTTTATTATAACCAATAATAAAAATACAGTATAGTACAGGTGACTGTGGTTACAATCAACTAATTTGGGTTTTAAGGTGGACTATCCATTGCCTGCAGAGTTTATAGTGGTCCGTGCACTCTACCTATCTGGCTTACAACGCTGGAACTAGCTAAATGACTAGACAACTAATGACAATCAAATTTTATATTAACATAAATATATAATTTAAACTAAAATATGCTCCCACTCAAATTAATATCCCTTTGTTATATATATACACACACACACACACACACACACACACACAGTGGTGTTCCAAGGCCCATATCTAGTCATGCCTGGACCTAGCTTTGGCTAACACCACAAAACACAACCTTTTAGGTAGACATCTTATGTAATTATATCGTGTATGTAACTCTTGGATCGCATGATGAACATTTTGTTTAGTATTATTCATTGCTCGAAATTTAGAATAATTCATGCTATTGTCTCTAAGGCTATAATCCTATTATGCAACCTTAGTTAAATCAAACCTAATAATACAGTCGAAGCACCACAATTACTCCTATCACATATATCCAAAATTAGAGGATGCACAATGCTTTTACATTACCTCCATCCAATGAGATTGGGCATTGATGGGTGTGTTATTCTAAGACTTCACCATGACTTAATATAACAAAATTTGCTTCAAAGGGAATTTATAATTCGTAGTGACAAACAATATTAGAGTTATTTACACATATTAAAATACATGTGTTTTACATTTTGCTAAATATTAATAATATTAACATTCATGTAACACATACATTGTTTCTGATCGTATCAATTCATAAAATTGAACTCTGTAACAACATTTATATCATGAAATCCTATCAAAGCTAATAAAATTGTTTACATTGGTCACGTTACAATATCTTGCAAATACTTAAAAGGGCATCTGGTCAATATAGGTGCAACATATTCGCAAATATAGTAAATAAACATGGCTCGGTCTTAAAAAAAATATACTTATATAATGCAGGAATAAACATAATTTTCAAAGCTCATATATATATATATATATATATATATCTGTGTGTGTGTGTCTCTGTGTGTGTGTGTGTTTCGATCCCTATTAAATCAACGCACTAACATGATATATAACGGGCAATTGCAAAATATACAGGGATAACACAAGACGTGCCTAACAATCAAAATGTTAATACTTACAATCAACCCAAAATAACAAATTTAAACTCATAGCTGATACGTTAAATTTTAATGAATACATCTATTTTATGTATCTGGAATAAAATTGATACATGTACTACTATCTCACATAGATACATCTATATATCAATATACATTAAAATTTATACAAATACATAGACATCTTCAGTATAAGGAATAAGTTCATAAACAACATCAATATGCACGTTTATGGTGAGTATTTCTAATCTCTTAGCTCCATTGCTCTTCCTTCCAGCAGAAACAATTTCAGCATGTTTAAATGGCTAAGCAACCTACGAATTGTACATATTAAATTCAACAAAGAATTGAATATTGTCAGTGCAATCTGCAGAAAAAATGATTTGAATATATGTATATATAATATATATATATATATATATATATCGTCTATGTAATAAAATCCCTTGGTAGACAAACCAGGAGACAAAGAACGGATGAGAATTATCCTTTATATAGACAAAGAGCGGTAATGATCTGTACAGCAAATCAAAAATCTAACACCGTTGTTATGCATTGACGTCATTCAAATTATTTAACGGGTTTTATACTCTGTTTCTCATCCACTCTTGCATGATCTTTTTGGTTACCATGTTTTGAATCATTCTCTCTCACCCTCGTTCCTCTTTTACGAACCTCTAACAACTTCGTGAGTCCTACTGACTATTTCGCTTGTTATTCCATCAAAAATGTACCATGAAGGAGTTATTGAAAATAAAGAAAAACACATTATGGATTTTATGTAACTGCTCAAATTCCACTTTCTATTGCGTCAACTCATAAGTTATTTCCTCAGGTAGAACCCAGGTCATGGCAATGCTGATTTCGCAGAGGTCTCCATTGAAATATTGCTGAAATTAAAGGTATTTTTCTCCACCTTCTTGATTCTTTCTTCCATTACGCACCTTCTAAAATTTTTGATTGCGTTTTCTTCAATAGAAATGTCATGATAACTTTATGTCTACCATGCTTAAAATTCATTTAAGTTACTGTTATACGCCTAGTATACCAAAATAGAGATAATTAATTATAAACTCGTCGCACAAGTTTATAAGTTGAATTTCCACTACTCTGGAATTCAATATTCGCAATAAGTATGTTGTAATCAATTTACAACAACAACGTTATACTATTTTAAGAAACAGCACAATGTAGATATTATAAAATAATGTATATAAATATACAAATAAATTAAAGTCTAACCATATAACGTCATCTGAGGCTTGTCATAACAATTTCCTTAAAAAAATTATTTCAAAATTCTCCCAAGATACAACAGACGTATTCTGCACGAGATTGTAATGAGTATGTCACTCAATGATTATTTATAAGAGTACTAAAGAAGAGAGAAGGAAGTTCGGATTGGAAATTCAGTGAGGAAAGTGATCAGGTTTCCTCCTTATTTATAGTTTATCCGCATCCCTTCTGAACGGTCGCACCCGTAACACTTCGTACGATCGCATCTCTTCTGAACGGTCGCACCCGTACCTCTTCGTACGATTGCATCTCTTTCGAACGGACGTACTCGTACCTCTTCGTACAGACACATCCCTTTTTATGAAAGGAAGTGTCTTTTCGCGAAGTGTCTTTTCGCTGAAATGTAACCGTTTGGTGAAATGAAGTGCCTTTTCGCGAAGTGTCTTTTCATGAAGTGTCTTTTCGCGAAGTGTCTTTTCGCTGAGATATGACCATTGGGAAATATGACCGTTGGTGAAAGGAAGTGTCTTTTCGCAAAGTGTCTTTTCACAAAGTGTCTTTTCGCAAAGTGTCTTTTTGCGGAAAAGCATGCTTCTAATAGTCGCATTCTTTCACTTAACAGTCGCACTTGTTCGCTTAATGGAAAAAGTATATTTCATTCAATACTTACGAATTCCAACAATCCCCCACATGAATGATAATATTTTTTTTCCCCCACACAAAGCGAAATATCACAGAGTACATATGGAATAATGCTTTATCGTGGATAAGTAGATATTTCACTTTGAACTTTCCCTAGTTAAGACTTATCGGATCTACTCGGCTAATTGGTGAATTATTTCATCTTGAACCGTCAGCCTTTATTGTATATCCAAACAATAAGTCTTACGAAGCATTGATTCCCTTCTCATCCAATCTCTTAGTTGTGTTCATTTTGGTCCTGAACATTTTTTGGTTCTGCGAGTGTTATAGAGAATTCAAGCCTTTTAAAATTCTCATAGAGCCGACCCAGCTCACACTAACATAGGCGATCGCAACCATTAAGAGTATCCTACCTATACCCCACTTGTTTTTTATTTTCAAGATATGGTCATCATTAAAAACATAGTTTTAACCTTATAATACTTCTGTAGGCATGCATTTATATTGTGCACTATAGGAATGGAGTAGGACTGTGTCCAAAAATGCATTACGTCTTGAGTTATTCAAAACTGGTTTGCCTATTGATCCTAGTCCGTGGGATCTCCAATCACTAGGATAGGTTTCCGTATAAGATAACTCTTATTGGTTTAGGCTTTTAAACCCATTCCCCTCGATGCGCAGTCAATTTTCTCTCTTGATAAACCTTTAGTAAACGGATCCGATAGATTATCATTTGTTCTCACATAATCTATGGAAATAGTTCCATTTGAGAGTAACTGCCTAACTGTGTTATGGCGTCTACGAATATGTCGTGACTTTCCATTGTACACAAAATTATGCGCTCTACTTAGCGCTGCTTGGTTATCGCAGTGTATGCATATGGCCAGTACAGGTTTAGGCCAGAATGGGATATCTTCTAAAAAGTGGCGAAGCCATTCTGCTTCTTCACCTGCTTTATCTAATGCAATGAACTCTGATTCCATAGTGGATCGAGCTATGCATGTCTGTTTAGAAGATTTCCATGACACTGCTGCCCCTGCTAGGGTAAATACATAACCACTCGTTGATTTTGATTCCTCTGAATCAGCAATACAGTTTACATCACTATATCCTTCTAATACGGCTGGATATTTTCCATAGTGTAAGGAATAGTTCGTAGTATTTTTCAAATATCCTAACACTCTCATTAGTGCTTTCCAGTGTTCCTTACCTGGATTGCTTGTATACATGCTTAATCGACTTACTGCATAAGCTATATCTGGTCTTGTGCAATTCATGAGATACATGAGACATCCTATTACACGAGAGTATTCCAGTTGCATCACACTCGCATTAGTGTTTTTTATGCAGTACTTCTGATGGATTAAAAGGTGTCTGTACTTCTTTAATCCCAAAGTTTTTAAATCTTTCAATCACTTTGTCTACATAGTGTGACTGAGATAATTCAATTCCATTAGGTGTTCTCATTATTTTGATTCCCAAAATAACGTCTGCAACTCCTATGCCTTTCATATCGAAATTGTTAATTAACATTTTCTTTATGGACTCTATTACTTGGGTATTTGGACCAAATATTAACATATCGTCTACATATAGACAAATCGTTACATATGATTGTCCAACTTGTTTACAATAAACACACTTATCACATTAATTTATATGAAAACCATTTTTCATCATGATACTATCAAATTTTGTGTGACATTGTTTTAGAGCTTGTTTTAGTCCATATAATGATTTTACTAATCTACAGACTTTGTTTTCATTTCCTTTTGAAATGAAACCTTCTTCTTGCTCCATGTAGATCTCTTCATCGAGATCGCCATTTAACAATGCTGTCTTGTAACACCCCGTGTATTCTATAACAGTGAAATTCTCAAATTAAAGTATAATTAATTTCAAATAAAAGAATTAAGGGAAACGGGATAGGCCACTGCGTTCGTCTCGGAATTCTACTTGGGATAGAGTCCGAGTTTGCGTAAAACGGACTCCGTATGAAGAAGATATGGCCTCCGGAAGTTTCAGAATCCAGTTTAAAATTCAAAACAGCTCAGAAAAACCAATTCAAAATTCAAAATCGGGCCGGACTGACCAGGGCGGGAATTTTCCCGTCCAAGGCACCCAGGTCGACTGGGTAGTCGACCTGGGGCTACCTAGGTCGACTGGGTAATCGACCTGGGTCACCCGTGCTGACTGCCAAGTCGACACGGTGTCGACTGGCGTGTCGACCTGGCCCCTGAGCCAGGTCGAACCCAGCCCCCTGGCTGGCCTAGTCTGTGTTTGGCCGAATTTCTGAGCCTTGACTTGTCACTAGGGCTAGGTGTCAGCTCCTGATTGGTCTCTCCTTCAAACAAACGGCTGATATTGATCCAAGCTCCATCGATGGTCTTAATCAACTCACAAACTCTATAAAAAGGACCTAAGACTCCACCTAATTCATACAAATAAAAATTAGAATGAGACCGTCATGCTGCTGAGGAAAGATTAGAAGTAGCCGTCAAAATTGAGAGACGATTAGGAGACAATTCAAAAGCTTAAAGCAATGACAACTAAATCAAAGCAACGCCTGCAACAAAGGATAACATCTCCAAATTCAGAATTCAGATTCCAGAATTGAAGATTCGTCATACGTTGTAAGTAGAGTGCTATTGCGATGTGAATAAATAATTGTGTTTTGATTTGTATAAAATGAGAAATAGAATTGTACTTGATTTGTGGTGATAATAATTCATATTTGTATGTTGCTATGATTCTAAGAGATTTGGGATGTTGTGGTATAACGATTGGATATTTGCAAGTATGTGATTCATGTTGAAAGTTAACGACTATATGTTTGTGGTAGTTTATTTGAGATTCATGCAAGTATATGATTTACTATTATGCCAACATGATGTATAATTTTATGGTCATCTCTAGTGTAATTGGATCCATTTGAGTATTAAGATTCATATGAAGTTATGTTGGAATTGGCATCATGGTTCAAGTGTAAAAAGCATACTTTTGTATTAGTGACAAAAGAAAGCATCTTTGTGAACTTGTATTAATTCTATGAACATGACTAAATTATGTTTAGTGTTATGCCTAATCGAAAACATGTTTTAGGCTTATGTTGTTATCAAAATCATATGATAATATATGTGACACATAATTAAGTTAGATTTACATTCCAATTGCAAGTTTGCATGAATAGATCAAAAACCCTGATTTCATCTTTAGGTATGTTTATGCCATGATTATATGAATAGATCAAAAACCATGATTTCATGTTTAGGTATGTTTATGCCATGATTATATGAATAGATCAAAAACCATGATTTCATGTTTAGGTATGTTTATGCCATGATTATATGCTATTACAATGCAAGTTCACAAGTGCCAAATTTATGTTAATTAGTTTTCTATGTTGCAAGTTCATGCGTTCACTCTCCCCTTTTTATGTTACTTAGAATATATGAACACCATGTTCTAAGCCTCCCCTTTTTCATGTGGCTAAGTTGGGTTTAAATGTTAAACCCAACATATGTTATATTGTAGCGAACATATAAAACGGGGGTAATGACGTTTGGGTTAAAATATAAAACATATGTGTTGGCATGTTTGACACATGCCAGCGACCTTGAAAAACAATTAAGTGGTGTAAATTAATTTTACCCAATAAAGATGAATTTGAATAATGGGCCGCAAATATTTACATATAAAAAGAAAAGAGACAAAATATGTAAATTTAGAAAATACGATGTATTTAACCCGAGGTTGGATTGAGTTGTGATGTAAACCTGCCCGGAACCGCCCGGCTGCCCAGTAGTCACAACAATACCTATCCAATGTGGGTGGTTAAACACGGAGCCCAATAAAGACCCGAGGTTAGACTGAGTTGTGGCGTAAGACTGCCCGGACTCAACCGGCAACAGGCAGCCACAACAATACCTGTCTAATGTGAGGGTCGAGGCTTTAATAAGACAATTAAGGCCGAGTCAAGACCGATAGGATTAAGTAAATTAAATTAATACTTAATCAAAATGGAACATGCTAAACTATACAGACTGAGTGGGGGTTAAGTTTACAAAACACTTAACCAACTTAGCATGTTGGCTAGAAATAGAAAACCTAGTAGCGGGGGACCCTTTTCAGCAGTAACCCTACAAGGTGTATCAGGATACCCTGAACTAGGCAGGGTGGGGCACGATTACTGGGCTGACTGTAAGAGGTCAAATCGATGGCGGTGGTGCAGCAGTGTAGGTTCTAACGGGGTGCGGGCGTGCACACACTCCAGCGCAGAAAAATAAGGCACTAGGCACCAGTAGTGTACCTGTGCATTCTAGGATTGTGTTGGGCTGCCACCATGGGACTTGATACACCCCATGGTGGGACCAGCATAGGTAACTACAACAACGGGGGCCATAAGACACATGTAACTATGCGAGTAGGAGCCGATCATTACAAATGGATCACTTCACCCTGATTATGGGGTCCCTGTTGGGAACTAGTTTATGGGGTTGCAGAGATTAATATGGGGTACGATAGTACATTCGACTCTAGACAACTTAACCTAGTTTAAAGTGCTTTCCCATTTCCATTTTATACTTATCGTGCCCAATTCTTTATTCATACACTGAATAGTCCTAGACTTACTCAGGCTTTATGTCTGACTCTACTTTTCTTTCGTTCCCCCCCCCCCAGGTCCACAGGGAGGGAATACCGCAGCTTGACCAGTTTTCACATCCAACTTGAAGAGAAAGAATGTATTGCTTGGATCTTTTTCGTTTTGGACTATGGCTTTGGATAGCAATTATGGGACTTATGCAGTTTACTTATGTTTTTATGCTTCTTTAAATAATGTAATCAAGACAGTTATGAAGATGTTATGTTTTTGGAAGTATTGTAAGACAAATTATGGCATGGTTTGTGTAACACGTATTTTAATGAAATAAAAGTTGTTGTTGTTTTCTGCTGTTCAAAAATATGTGTTTTTATATCTGTCTTGTGTATCTGTGACTTATACTTATAAACCTCCACCAACAATTAGGGCATTCCCTTTGAGAGTGACCCTAACGGAGGTGGGGTGTTTCACTTGGTATCAGAGCATAGGTTTACCAGATAAGATTAGGGGTGGCAATGGGGCGGGGCGGGCGCGGGTAGTACCACCCCATCACCCGCCCCGTTAGGTGATTTTTTGCCCCGTGCCCGCCCCAAACCCGCACGGGTACCCATTAAACGGGTTTTAAACAGATTGCGGGTAATGGCGGGTATTCGTGGGTATCCATTATATTTATTCAATTTAATTTTTTGTCGTTTATTGAAACTGTTCAAAAGTACATTTGGTAAAAAAACAAATTAGACCAATGCTCAAATGCTAACCTCAAAATACCAATACATATTTAAACTAACATCCAGAAAAGAAGAGACAACAACAGAAGTATCCATCAAACTATCAACAGCCAGTTAAAAATTGTTGAGTAAAAGCATACACACAAATAATGAACAGCCAACAACAATGTTTTTTTATTGATTATAGATAATAAATCACATTCAATACGGGCATGGGTACCCATGGACATGGATATCTTACTATCCGTACCCACCCCATTAATTAACGGATATTAAAAATACCCATTTATTTTACCCACGGGTACCCATTTAACTATCTGTTTCATATCCGTGACGGATTTTACCCGCGGATAACCGTGGGTACGGTTTTTTTTGCCATCCCTAGATAAGATAAAAAGTTTTGAAAATTTATTTTCAAAAGAAAATTTAAAGAAGCATTTTTAAGAGATAAAATATTATTTTATTTTAAAAAGGCATAGTCCCCCAAAGCCATAGGTATTATCTTTTATCCTTCGTTTTGAATCTATCCTTTTTGTTTCAGCATGTCTGAAGAACTTAACTTGCCAGAGGGTATACCAATACCTGGTTGGTTCAGACGATTCTTAGAAGCAAGGGCCACTCAGCCAGGTCCTACCGTTCCTCCTCCCCCAGCTACAGGAAATCAACCAACTGCAGCAGCACCTCTTCCTCCACCTCCTCCGCAGGTAATACTTTTGCTAAGATATGTAAAGATTTTAAAGTTATGGGAGGAAAGGACTTTCATGGAACCGAGTCCTTCGTGGCAGCCAGGAATTGGTTGAAGGAAACCGAGGACTTATTAGTCATTTTTGAGGTAGAAGATAGGCAGAAGGTACAACTGGCAGTACGGCTACTTAAAGGCGAGGCTTCATACTGGTGGGAAGTCACCAATGCAGAAAGACCAGTGGAAACATGGGAGGACTTTAGGGCAAGGTCTGAGGCTAAATTTCTCTCAGAAGCTGAAAGGAGTCTTCAGTTGGAAAAATTCTTATTTCTTAAGCAAGGGAATATGACAGTCAAAGAGTATGTTAATCAGTTCGATTAGCTGGCTAGGTTCGGACTGGACCTAGTCAACACTCCGCACAAGAAGGCTCTCCGCTTTGTCAAAGGATTGAATGAGCCATTACACAGTTTGGCCATGACCCATATATCCATGGGAGCTACGTATGAAAGGTTGGTGCAGATGGCATTGCTGAACGAAGAGGATAAGGGCAAGAAGGAGACAAAGGCAGAAAGCTCTCAAGGGAAGAAAGAGGGTTTACAGCCTAAGAAGACAGACTTTAAGAAGGGCGGGAAAGACAACAAAGAGAAGAGGAAGTGTAATTTCTGTGGCAAAGTGGGGCACTTAGTGAAAGATTGCCGGAAAAAGAAGGCCAAGATGAATGGTGGGTACTTTTCTTGCGGTGAGACGGGCCACATGGCTAAGGATTGCCCAAAGAAACGAGGGCAGGGGCAGAGGGCTGGATCCACCTCAGGGGCACAGGTTCATGTGCTAGAAGCGCCACCTCTGCAACAGCGAGGTATAAATACTTCTGTAGAAAGTGTAGTTTATCTTTATGATCACCCAGTTCGCACTTTATTTGATTATGGCGCATTACACTCCTTTATCTCGTCTGCTTTAGTAGAATCTCTACACCTAGAAACTAGTATGGTAGAGGACCCCTTAATTGTTTCAAACCCAATTGGGGGCCCAGCTCATTTGTCTATGATTTGTGTGGGATTGAAAAATTCTATTTTATGCGTAGAATTTAGATGTAGTGCCTTTGTTTTGGGCTTCTCGGGATATGGTTTGATTTTGGGCATGGATTGGCTATCCAGTAATGGTGCCATCCTGGATTGTGAGAAAAGGGTGGTTAGGCTTCTGACCCAACTCGGTAACACTCTGGAAATTACTTGTAACCCCTCGTATGCGGTTATGCTTAGTTATCTTGAATCGCTAGATGCCTCTGTTGAAAGTTTGCAATCGGTTAGAGTGGTCCGGGAATATCCGGATGTCTTCGAAGAGGTCAAGGGCTTGCCTCCGAAGCGGGAGATAGACTTCCGCATATATCTTGTAGATAATGCAAAGCCCGTTGCTTTGCCCGTTAGACACATGGCTCCACGGGAAAGGAAGGAGCTCAGTAAACGGATTAAAGAGCTTCTAGAGAAGGGGTTCATTAGAAGGAGCATTTCCGAATGGAGCGCTCCAGTGGTGTTCGCTACAAAGGTGGATGGTTCACTCCGTTTGTGTGTTGACTATAGGGAGCTCAACAAGCTAATGAAAAAGAATAGGCACCCTCTCCCCAGAAATTGACGATATGCTTGATCAGCTTGTAGGAGCGTCTGTTTTCTCCCAACTCGATTTGGCAACCGGTTTTCATCAGCTAAGGGTGGCTGAAGATAGCATCGATAAAACGGCATTCAGAACCCCAGACGGCTTCTTTGAATGGCTTGTCATGCCCTTCGGCTTGACAAACGCACCCGCTTACTTCGTGGACCTAATGAGTTGGGTGTTCAGAGAATTCCTCAACAAGTTCGTGGTGGTCTTCGTAGACGATATCTTGATCTTCTCAAAGAATGAGGAAGAGCATGCTTAGCACCTAAGGGCAATCATGGAAACTCTGCGAGTCCATCAGCTATAAGCCAAATTCTCCAAGGGCCACTTTTGGAGAGAGGAAGTGAGGTTTCTTGGGCATATAGTATCCAAAGAAGGGTTAGCTGTGGACCCTGCTAAGGTAGTAGCGGTACATGATTGGAAGACACCAAAGAACGCAACAGGAGTCCGAAGCTTTCTCGGGCTAGCAGGCTTCTATCGGAAATTCATCAGAGACTTTGCAAAAATATCAGCTCCACTCACAAGGCTAACAAAGAAGAATCTAGTATTTAATTGGGACTTGGATTGCGAATTTGCTTTCCAACGATTAAAAAGGGCTCTTACAATAGCCCCAGTTCTGACGTTGCCAGATGGAAGCAAGATGTTCACAGTTTATACAGATGCATGTGGGACAGGGCTAGGCACTGTCTTAATGCAAGAAGGAAGGGTAGTAGCTTATAGCGGGAGACAGTTGAAAGTGCATGAAAAGAACTACCCGACCCACGATCTTGAGTTAGCTGCCATCGTCTTTGCACTCAAGTCTTGGCGACACTATCTCCTAGGTGAGAAGTTCGAACTTTACACTGACCATAAATCGTTGAAATATCTTTTCTCGCAGAAAGATCTTAACTTGAGGCAACAGAGATGGATGGAGTTTCTTGCATCGTACGATTTCGAGATCTCCTACACTCCGGGCAAAGGCAACGTAGTGGCAGACGCGTTGAGCTGAAAGAAACTGACCCTAAGCCCGCTATTTGTTGAAAGGTAAAGCCTAGAGTTTATAGCCAGCTTTGACTTTAGGCCCTCCTCCGATTTTGTACCGGGCTTGCTAGCATCTCTCGAAGTACGCCCGACTTTAGTGGACTCAATAGGGACAGCACAACGCGAAGACCCTCAGCTTGTGGAAACGATTGGTAGGCTAATTAGGGGTGAGACTTCAAGTCACCTCAACAGATACTCCATCAACGATAAGGGTTGGCTAAGGCAAGACGGAAGACTATGCGTCCCACAGACAAGGGATTTAGTAAAGGAGGTTCTCGAGGAAGCACATCACTCCAAGATGACGATACACCCAGACGGAGATAAAATGTACAAGGACATAAAGAGAACTTTCTTTTGGAACGGCATGAAGAAGGACGTGGCAGATTTCGTTTCTAAGTGTATGGTGTGCCAACAGGTTAAGGCGGAACAGAAAAAGCCTCGCGGTCTACTCCATCCTTTAGAGGTCCCGCAGTGGAAGTGGGATAGCATCTCAATGGACTTCATTGATGGGCTGCCTAGGTCTAGAAGAGGCAACACTAGCATTTGGGTAATAGTGGATAGGCTTACTAAAAGCGCCCACTTTTTACCTGTCAAGAGTAAAAGAACTGCCTCATCCCTAGCATCTCTTTACCTCAAGGAAATTGTTCGACTCCATGGAATACCCTTCAGCATTGTTAGTGACCGAGACCCTATCTTCACAAGTGAGTTTTGGCGGAGTCTGCAAGAAGCGGTAGGCACACAGTTATGCTTGAGCACAGCCTATCATCCCTAGACCGACGGCCAGACAGAAAGAGTGAACAGAGTTTTGGAGGACCTTTTAAGACTGTGCGTCCTTGACTTCGGAGGGACGTGGGAAGACCATCTTCCTTTGGTGGAATTTGCCTACAACAACAGCTACCAAGCCACCATCGGAATGGCACCCTTCGAAGCTTTATATGGAAGACCGTGCTGATCGCCCACTTGTTGGTGGGAGTCTACTGACAAGCTCATACTTGGACCAGATATGATCCGAGAGACTTCAGAAAAAGTAGACTTAATACGGAGAAGAATGAAGACAGCCCAAGACAGACAAAAATCCTACGCCGACAAGAGGAGGACCGACCATGAATTTGAGGTTGGGGACAGAGTTTTTCTTGAGGTATCTCCGCTAAGGAACGTTGTTCGTTTTGGAACCACAGGAAAGCTAGCACCAAGGTTCGTAGGACCGTTTCCTATTATCGAGAAAATTGGGAAAATGGCCTATAGAATAGAGCTACCCGAAAAGCTGGCCAGAGTTCACAACGTCTTTCACGTTTCGCACCTCCGAAAATGTCTACATGAATCTGCTGAAGTGGTAGAGCTAAATATCCTAGAAGAAGCTGAAGTGGAACGCAAAGCAACCGTGAGGAAAGTTCCAACCCGCATATTAGGAACGGAAGTGAAAAAGCTGCGCAACCGCGAAGTCAAGCTCATCAAAGTTCAGTGGAGCGACGCCGAGGGAGACGCAACTTGGGAAACTGAAGCTAGAATACGCACAGCCTACCCTTTTCTTTTCGAGGGTACATCTTTGATCTTTCTTTTTCCTTAAGTTGTGCTTTTATCTATCTTTTTAGGTATATCTCCTCGACCTCATCTTTTAGGTAGAAACTCTTTGGATGAAAACATGTAATTGAAACATGTTATGGATGATGGTTGCAAGTGGTTGCAAGTGATTGCTAGTGGTTTCTCGTGGTTGCATATACACACAAAATCTAGGTTTTAGATCGGCTCAGTCACTTCATACTGCATATGCATATATGTATTTATATTCGTATATGGTTGAAGTTTAATGTGTTGTCATATGGATGTTGCATTTATATATGAATGATTGTGCACTCATGTAGAATCATGAATAGGAAAATTTGCATACATAATGGGTTCATGACACTTAAATAATTTGCATTAAGGAGGTCAACTGAATCAGTAGGCCGCCTGATTTTGCATTAGATAAGTACACGTACACACACTTCGCATATGATCATGAAGCATTAGAAGTCTTTTAAGGACAATGGATGCTCGTGTTGGATGGATGAGTAGATGGATGTATGGATGTTAGGATATACATTCTTCCTGAACTTGAAGATTTCGGGGACGAAATCCTTTTAAGTGGGGGAGAATGTAACACCCCGTGTATTCTATAACAGTGAAATTCACAAATTAAAGTATAATTAATTTCAAATCAAAGAATTAAGGGAAATGGGATACGTCATTGCGTTCGTCTCGGAATTCTGCTTGGGATAGATTACGAGTTTGCGTAAAACGGACTCCTTATGAAGAAGATATGGCCTCCGGAAGTTTCAGAATCCAGTTTAAAATTCAAAACAGCTCAGAAAAACCAATTCAAAATTCAAAATCGGGCCGGATTGGCCAGGGCGGGAATTTTCCCGCCCAAGGCACCCAGGTCGACTGGGTAGTCGACCTGGGGCTACCCCGGGCGACTGGGTAGTCGACCTGGGTCACCCGTGTCGACTGCCAAGTCGACACGGTGTCGACTGGCGTGTCGACCTGGCCCCTGAGCCAGGTCGAACCCAGCCCCCCTGGCTGGCCTAGTCTGTGTTCGGCCGAATTTCTGATCCTTGCCTTGTCACTAGGGCTAGGTGTCAGCTCCTGATTGGTCTCTCCTTCAAACAAACGGCTGATATTGATCCAAGCTCCATCGACGGTCCTAATCAATTCACAAACTCTATAAAAAGGACTTAAGACTCCACCTAATTCATACAAATAAAAAATAGAATGAGACCGTCATGCTGCTGAGGAAAGACTAGAAGTAGCCGTCAAAATTGAGAGACGATTAGGAGACAATTCAAAAGCTTAAAGTAACGACAACTAAATCAAAACAACGCCTACAACAAAGGATAGCATCTCCAAATTCAGAATTCAGATTCCTGAATTGAAGATTCGTCATACGTTGTAAGTAGAGTGCTATTCCGATGTGAATAAATAATTGTTTTTTGATTTATATAAAATGAGAAATAGAATTGTACTTGATTTGTGGTGATAATAATTCATATTTGTATGTTGCTATGATTCTAAGCGATTTGGGATGTTGTGGTATAACGATTGGATATTTGCAAGTATGTGATTCATGTAGAAAGTTAACGACTATATGTTTGTGGTAGTTTATTTGAGATTCATGCAAGTATATGATTTACTATTATGCCAACATGATGTATAATTTTATGGTCATCTCTAGTGTAATTGGATCCGTTTGAGTATTACGATTCATATGAAGTTATGTTGGAATTGGCATCATGGTTCAAGTGTAAAAACCATACTTTTGTATTAGTGACAAAAGCAAGCATCTTTGTGAACTTGTATTAATTCTATGAACATGACTAAATTATGTTTAGTGTTATGCCTAATCGAAAACATGTTTTAGGCCTATGTTGTTATCAAAATCATATGATAATATATGTGACACATAATTAAGTTAGATTTACATTCCAATTGCAAGTTTGCATGAATAGATCAAAAACCATGATTTCATCTTTAGGTATGTTTATGCCATGATTATATGAATAGATCAAAAACCATGATTTCATGTTTAGGTATTTTTATGCCATGATTATATGAATAGATCAAAAACCATGATTTCATGTTTAGGTATGTTTATGCCATGATTATATGCTATTACAATGCAAGTTCACAAGTGCCAAATTTATGTTAATTAGTTCGCTATGTTGCAAGTTCATGCGTTCACACTCCCCTTTTTATGTTACTTAGAATATATGAACACCATGTTCTAAGCCTCCCCTTTTTCATGTGGTTAAGTTGGGTTTAAATGTTAAACCCAACATATGTTATATTGTAGCGAACATATAAAACGGGGGTAATGACGTTTGGGTTAAAATATAAAACATATGTGTTGGCATGTTTGACACATGCCAGCGACCTTGAAAAACAATTAAGTGGTGTAAATTAATTTTACCCAATAAAGATGAATTTGAATAATGGGCCGCAAATATTTACATATAAAAAGAAAAGAGACAAAATATGTAAATTTAGAAAATACGATGTGTTTAACCTGAGGTTGGATTGAGTTGTGATGTAAACCTGCCCGGAACCGCCCGGCTGTCCAGTAGTCACAACAATACCTATCCAATGTGGGTGGTTAAACACGGAGCCCAATAAAGACCCGAGGTTAGACTGAGTTGTGGCGTAAGACTGCCCGGAACCAACTGGCAATAGGCAGCCACAACAATACCTGTCTAATGTGAGAGGTCGAGGCTTTAATAAGACAATTAAGGCTGAGTCAGGATTGATAGGATTAAGTAAATTAAATTAATACTTAATCAAAATGGAACATGCTAAACTATACAGACTGAGTGGGGGTTAAGTTTACAAAATACTTAAACAACTTAGCATGTTGGCTAGAAATAGAAAATCTAGTAGCGGGGGACCCTTTTCAGCAGTAACTCTACAAGGTGTATCAGGATACCCTGAACTAGGCAGGGTGGTGCACGATTACTGGGCTGACTGTAAGAGGTCAAATCGATTGCGGTGGTGCAGCAGTGTAGGTTCTAATGGGGTGCGGGCGTGCACACACTACGGCGCAGAAAAATAAGGCACTGGGCACCAGTAGTGTACCTGTGCATTCTAGGATTGTGTCGGGCCACCACCATGGGACTTGATACACCCCATGGTGGGACCAGCATAGGTAACTATAACAACGGGGGCCGTAAGACACATGTAACTATGCGAGTAGGAGCCGATCATTAGGAATGGATCACTTCACCCTGATTATGGGTCCCTGTTGGGAACTAGTTTATGGGGGTGCAGAGGTTAATATGGGGTACGATAGTATATTCGACTCTAGACAACTTAACCTAGTTTATAGTGCTTTCCCATTTCCAGTTTATACTTATCATGCCCAATTCTTTATTCATAGACTGAATAGTCTTAGACTTACTCAGGCTTTATGTCTGACTCTACTTTTCTTTCATCTTCTTTTCTTTCGTCCCCCCCCCCCGGTCCACAGGGAGGGAATACCGCAGCTTGATCAGTTTTCACATCCAGCTTGAAGAGAAAGAACGTATTGCTTGGATCTTTTTCGTTTTGGACTATGGCTTTGGACATCAATTACGGGACTTATGCAGTTTACTTATGTTTTTATGCTTCTTTAAATAATGTAATCAAGACAGTTATGAAGATGTTATGTTTTTGGAAGTATTGTAAGACAAATTATGGCATGGTTTGTGTAACACGTATTTTAATGAAATAAAAGTTGCTGTTGTTTTCCGCTGTTCAAAAATATGTGTTTTTATATCTGTTTTGTGTATCTGTGACTTATACTTATAAACCTCCACCAACAATTAGGGCATTTCCTTTGAGAGTGACCCTAACGGAGGTGGGGTGTTTCGTGTCTTTACATCCATTTGATGAATCTCTAGATTATAAATGGATGCAATTGCTATTAGCATTCTTATTGAGGTTATTCGTGTAACTGGTGAATAAGTATCAAAGAAGTCTACACCTTCTTTTTGACGATATCCTTTGGCTACTTATCTGGCTTTATATTTATTGATAGAGCCATCGGGTTTCATTTTCTTCTTGAAAATCCATTTGCAGCCAATTGGTTTTATTCCAGGTGGAATATCTACAATTTCCCAAGTTTTATTACTTAGAATTGAATCAATCTCACTTTGGATTGCTTCTTTCCAACATACAGATTCAGAAGATGGCATTGCTTCCTTTGCCAAGCACCCCCACACTTTAAAGTATTTAAAGCTTGGTTTACGCCCTTTCCATAACTCATATGGAAGTGTTTCTATTTTATTGTGAGGGACCTTGTTTAAAATATGATTAGACATATTTAAAAATATGATTAGACATATTTAAGGCCTCCCTCCACAAGTTCGTCGGTAAGCCAGAGGTCAATAGCATCACATTATTCATATCTTTTAATGTTCTATTCTTTCTCCTGGCAACACCATTTTATTGTGGTGAATATGAGGCTATTGTTTGATGAATTATTCCATTTTCTGCACAGAATTGTTCAAATGGTGATTCAAATTCTCTACCTCGATCAGATCTCAATATCTAGATCTTTTTATTTAACTGGTTTTCTACCTCATCCTTTGTTGACAATTCAACCGTTGCCATCTCTGTTTTAGTAAGAAAACAGATATTAAAATTCTTAAGATGTTATAAGCCTAGTATACCAAAACAGAGATAATCAATTATAAACTCGTCGCACAAGTTTATAAGTTGAATTTCCACTACTCTGGAATTCAATATTCGCAATAAGTATGTTATAATCAATTTACAACAACAACGTTATACTATTTTAAGAAATAGCACAACGTAGAGATAATAAAATAATGTATATAAATATACAAATAAATTAAATTCTAACCATATAATGTCATCTGAGGCTTGTCGTAACAATTTCCTTAAGAATTTTATTTCAAAATTCTCCCAAGATACAACAGACGTATTCTGCACGAGATTGAAATGAGTATGTCACTCTGTGATTATTTATAATAGTACTAAAGAAGAGAGAAGGAAGTTCGGATTGGAAATTCAGTGAGGAAAGTGATCAGGTTTCCTCCTTATTTATAGTTTATCTGCATCCCTTCTGAACGGTCGCACCCGTACCACTTCGTACGATCGCATCTCTTCTGAACGGTCGCACCCGTACCTCTTCGTACGATTGCATCTCTTTCGAACGGTCATACTCGTACCTCTTCGTACAGACACATCTCTTTCTATGAAAGGAAGTGTCTTTTCGCGAAGTGTCTTTTCGCTGAAATGTAACCGTTTGGCGAAATGAAGTGCCTTTTCGCGAAGTGTCTTTTCGTGAAGTATCTTTTCGCGAAGTGTCTTTTCGCTGAGATATGAACGTTGGGAAATATGACCGTTGGTGAAAGGAAGTGTCTTTTCGCGAAGTGTCTTTTCACGAAGTGTCTTTTCGCGAAGTGTCTTTTCGCGAAGCGTCTTTTCACGAAGTGTCTTTACGCAAAGTGTCTTTTCGCGGAAAAGCAGGCTTCTAATAGTCACATTCTTTCACTTAACAGTCGCAACTGTCGCTTAATGGAAAAAGTATATTTCATTCAATACTTACGAATTCCAACAGTTACTGCGTAACTTCTTACTCAAATAAGACTTTCAGTGTATGTTACTAGATATTGTATCATGCTTCCTACCAATTTTTTTTTCTTTTCAATTTCATCAAAGTCTATTTAAATTTTACGCACTTCAACTATTTGTTAAAAGGTCTAACCTAATAATTTATTCATCATTTTTGATATGCTTTGCTTCTACGCAACATGACTTACGGAACCATGAACAAGTCTTAGACAAAGACGAAATTAGCCTGGTGCTATCTTCAAAACTAATCATTGATTACTTGACTAGAGGTGGATGTGGCACTAAATTACTAAGGTGACTAAGAGGATGAATCCTTATTTATATTGGCAATGCATACTTTTTTTTCCATTGTGCATCATATTCACAAAATGCTATTTCATCTGCAGTTAATGATTGTGATAACTGAATGGGAAGCATATAAACGAAGTAAGCATATTGATACATTAATGATCAAAATGAAATGTGAGGCATAACTAAAGAAAGGTGAGTGTTACTGCATTAGCCATACTAATTTGTTTTAGATTTTCTAATGAGAATTTAATTTATTTAATATATTATATTGTTTTAGTTGGTGTACATGTTGGCTTAGTATATTAATGCATTAAGGGTACCATTTCTTTGTTGCTCGGTTGCTAGACTGATTTAAGGCTGATGACCAGATTGGTGAGTTGTTAGGTTGATTTAAGAGATTTAGCATTTTGGTTTAAGCAAAAGTAGCTTCATGTTCAAAAATTCATATTGGAGCTTGGTTTTAACAGCTCAATATTTATGTTATTAATTCCCAAACATAAAATTTCAAAGTGGTAAAGTTTGGTTGAAAAAAAAACTTGTTGAAGTGTTTGAGAAGTAGAACTCTATAACATTTATTAATTTAAATTAGTATCATTTGATTCATTGGAAACTCAGGAATTGAACTTTAATGACTTCTTTTGGTTCTAGTTACAGAAATTATTTCTCTGTTGCATCAGCTGGTAGACTAATTTAAAATCGATGATGATATGGGTGAGTTGCGAGACTGATTTCAGATTAGGGATAACA